>JABUQX010001920.1:40000-47500 GCA_015478945.1 Trachelipus rathkii | reverse complement strand
TAATTTCTACAGTTCCCCTTTTCTCCCTTACCCTTATACAAGGGTACTATTACCGCTCTCCTCCAATCCCTTGGAACTATACCCTCCATAAAAGCTTTATTACACAACTTCCAAATCCAATCAATCACCATCTCGCCTCCGCTCTTGATCATTTCACTAGTAATTTCATCTATACCTGCAAATTTACCATTCTTCAACTTTCTCCCTCTACCCATTACCTCCTCCTTACTAATAACCTCATCCCCAAAATACCTATTCCTTCTTGCACCATCAAAACCACACACATTCACTAACACCTCATCATTACTGTTAATATTGTGCAGATTTTCAAAGTGTTCTTTCCACACTCCCCTCACATCCATTTCATCAGTTACAAAAGCACCATCCCTATTCATTATTCTAAGCAGATTCCCCTTATTCTCATTCTTAACCTTTCGCGCTTCCTTCCAGAAGAGCTTCCTATTTCCTTGTATGTCCTCATTCATCCTCCTTCCAAACTGTTCATTTACCTCTTGTTTTCTCCTACGTATACACCTTTTAGTATTTCTTTTTTCCTCCTTATATAATTTCAAGCAACTTTCTTTTGAAACTTCATCATTGGCTTTAGTACATTCAACCACGCTTCTTTTTTACTTTAACCGCTTTCATCACCTCTTCATTCCACCATTCGCTGTTAACATTCTTACTTCCTACTTTAGCACATCCACACACTTCCTTTGCACTACTAACAATTGCTTCCTTCATTTGCCCCCAGATTTTTTCAGTATCAACTTGTTCACATTCAACCGATTTACTAGCGAGCGCTCTTACATACTTATCCTTATTCTCTTGCTCACTTAACTTCTCACTCTTAATTTTACCTACTTCCTTTCGTATCACCTTCCTCTCCATCCAAGCCCCCACTAACTTAATTTTACATAGAACAACATAATGATCCGATAATCCCATTCCTAAACCCCTCACTGATTTAACATCCAACACATACTTCAACATCTCCTTCTTCACCAACACAAAATCAATCATACTTTTCACTTCGATACCATCTCTACCTACACCAACTCTAGTATACTTATGGATACTCTTGTGTTTAAAGAAAGTATTACTTACACACATACCTCTCTCTTCACAGAAATCAATCACCTTCCTACCATTCTCATTTTCTCCCCCACCCCAAAACCACCTGTTATACCATCCCTTTTTTGATCACCTATCCAACCATTCAGGTCCCCCAACACTATCAATCTGAAACTCCTACTCACCCCATCCAAAATCATTCAGATTATCCCAAAAAATCGTACTCTCTTCAACGTTTCCCTCAGATGGACCATACGTCACAACCACACATACCTTGACCTTTTCAAACTTAAATTTAACCATTAGAATTCTAGGACTCACACACACAAAGTCTACCATAGCTTCTCTTCCTCTCTCATTCCTTTCCACACCAGCACACACACATTTCACACCACACCTCTCATTTCATCTTTGTTTCAGTCACAGCGAACAAATCAAATTTGCCCTTTCTAAATACATCCATCACCTCTCTCCTCTTCTCCTCAACATTTATTCCTCTGACATTCCATGTACCCATACGATTCATACAATTTCGCCGAAAGTTAGAAGGTCGTTTACGGCGATCACGACCATCTCCGAGGCATGCATCAGCATTCCTAGCAAGAGATAGGTGGTAGTGGGCAGCCAACCCAACTACCACCGCCCCTTAGTCGACTTCTACGACACGCAGGACATACGATGTGGGAAATTCTTTCTCCCCCGCACACAGGGATATGAGTAGTAGGGATGTCTGTAAGGTGTTATCTAGAAGTGGGGTGTGTACTTTAATCATGTGTATATGATATGTGGATAAATGGTGGTTAGTAATATGTTGCCTGGAGGATGAGTGTGTGAAGAATATGAACGCAAAAGAGAAAGGCGCACCATTAAAAATGGGAGGTAATTTCATCGTTCGAGTATGCGTGTACTCTCCCTCATATATATATATATATATATATATATATATATATATATATATATATATATATATATATATATATTATATATATATATATATATATATATATATATATATATATATATTAGTGATGCAGGGAACATTCGCATCCGCGGAGCATCCACACATTATTAAAGATCCGCATCCGCACTTTGCCCTGCGGATGTTGCGCGGATATTTATTGTCGAGATTTGATAAAGAATTTTATAATAAAAATACTTAAAATGAATCTGAACGCAAACTTTAAATGAGAGACATGAGACTCGACCATAATCTAATATTGTGACTCGACTCAACTGTGTAATGATGACTCATGATCTCAGCCTGAAGTTCATAATAATTTGAGTCAACAGAGTCACATGAGATTAGGGATGCCAAAAAAATCAGCGCCTCTACAGCTTCTGTCTCCGATGTAATACCATTAATCTCAACACTAAGGAAGCATTTTGAACCATCTTCAAATGAAAATGATGACTGTTTAAAAAGAATGAAAGATGTAATAAAACGAGCATTAGAAAAAAGCTTTGGTTCTGTGTAAATTAATGACCTTCATACTATTGCAACTTACTTAGATCCCCGTTATAAAGGCAAGTTTTTTGGTAACACTATATTAAGATCAATGCATCACGTCACTTTGTGTTGCAGTTGAAAAACCGAAAATCCGAGTTTAGATCTGTATTCGCCACCATTAAAAGGAAAAGCAGGATCTACAGGGCAACACCTTCTACAAGTAATCAATAACAAGATTCACTGCAAAATTTTTACACAGTCTAGTAGTGATGAAGAAACACATTACCAAAGATGTAGTGCAAATGATTGAAAACTATCACCAAGAAAAACCACTAGATACAAATGATGATCATATCAGTTGGTGGAAAGTTAAGCAAAATGTTTACCCACGCTTGAGTAAACTTGCAAGGAAATACTTGGCCTGTCCTTCAACTAGTGTTCCAAGTGAGAGAGTATTTAGCAATGCTGGGCTAATATATGATGAAAAAAGAAACAGACTCTCAGCAGAAAAGGCAGAAAAATTGATATTTCTCAAGCACAACCTTCCTATATTTGAATTTCAATACTAGTGCAAAAAGTGTATAATCCATTGTAAAATCTCTTTCATTAAGGTCGGAGGATGGGGAAAGAGGTTGGTGGGGTGCATTTGGGTTGGGTCCCCGTCCGCACCCTGGTAACAATTATATTTATAGATTGTGGCTAAAACTCGAAATAAATAAAGAAATAAATATATATATATATATATATATATATATATATATATAAAAACAAACATATATATATATTCTCCAAAATTTCATTATGTTTACAACTAAAAATATATATATATATATATATATATATATATATATATATTAAATCCACATCCGCGGATGCGAAAAAAATGACATCTGCTGCATCACTAATATATATATATATATATATATATATATATATATATATATATATATATATATATATATATATATACTATTTGTAACTATATATATATATATATTATATATATATATATATATATATATATATAATATATATATATATATATATATATATATATATATATATATATATATATATATATATACACGGAAGTGAGTCAGAAGGTTCATTGGTTCCCAATTCGAGCTTGCGAGGATATTTGAATGGTAAAGTGTCCTGAAATAGAAATATGTTTCAGAAATAAGAGAAAATCTGCTGTCTTTTCCGATCAGTTAGTTACCTGCCTCTGTGTTAAGATGGCGACATAAAATATAAGATTAATTTTTGGCCATAGGTAAACAGGATTTTGAGATCTGATTGGTCATTAAAAATCTGTCAAAGCTTGATTGGAAGTTTCGTAAATTATTGAATCTTATCAACATTTATATTTATTTGGATTATGATTCACAAAGAAATATTGTTTTCAGGTGGATGGTGTACCAATCGGTTCATGGGAAGTTAAAAATATGAATGATAAGGAGAGAGACGAACAACCATCTATGGTTGCGAGTGAAGAAACTGTGGTTGCAGTCCATAAAGTAGTACAAAACTACCACAGAGTTCGTTTTGATTTTATAGCCACTAAGGTTGAAATTTCAAATTTTTTATAATATATGATTTTAAATGAACATCTATTTCTCAGTAATCTTTCGGCTCTTTGGATCCTAAAAGAGTCTCTTGAATACCAGCTTTTTATTATTTAATTTCTTTTTTTTTTTTTTTTTTTTTTTTAACAGTTTTTATCAACGTCTCACAGGTCCAATCTCTCCACGAGTCTTTTAATCAAAACTGAAACTGACGAGAAAATGTCATGCAACGGGTTGTTACCGGAAGGATCAAACCTGGAATCGATTCGATCCAGTAAACAAAATCCAATCAAAGCAGTGACTTCCAAGGAGGTCTTCAAGGGATATCAACAAATTCAAGGCAGCAGTTAGTGTCATAACAACAGTATTTTGAAATTTCAATAGATTAATCTTGATTGACTATATTGAAGGTGAACGAACCATCATTGCGCACCTTACTATGATGAGGTATTGAAAAAATGGAAGACCTCGTTGGTGAAAAAAAAAAAGAATCTGCACGGAGGGATTCAAAAATAATAATAAAAACACTGAGGATGAAGATTCTAGGAGATTAATTGATGGCACCAAATTTGGTGTCAGGGTGTGACACCCTTCGAAGAGATCAGAATTCTCCTGCAAGGGACATGGAAAATGGAAAATCATGTTTATCGAGTTAGTTTACATGTCGAGAAGCAAACGCATAAACGTTTTGAATATTCTGAAGGGTTTATTTTGTCGATCATGACATGATTGTTGACGCATAGGTTCTATGCGTTAATAAAACACGTAAAATTTAAGCGTTACTTTTATTTTAAAAAAACAATTAAATTATTGATTTTGCACCAGGATATATATATATATATATATATATATATATATATATATATCAATATATATATATATATATATATATATATATATATATATATATATACTTTATATATATTGATATATATATATATATATATATATATATATATATAGAGAGAGAGAGAGAGAGAGAAGAGATCTTAAACAAAATATAGTGGGAAGGTAAAGAATTACTGCCTTCTCCGGGATTGAGCCACCGCGTGTTGCGACTGGGGACAATATACTCAGCCTTTACCACCCAGGCTATCAGAGGTGATTGGGGTTCAAAGAATGATTTTAAACAATCAGGCTCCCTTCAAGGCGACATCACCAGGTGTCCAGCCTGTCTTATCCCTCGTTCTTAATAATTTGTAGGTGTTAAATATTGCATAATCGCAATTTTATTATTTAGATCTTAAACAAAGAACATATAGTGGGAAGGTAAAGAATTACTGCCTTCTCCGGGATATATATATATATATATATATATATGTCTCTCGTTCAGACATGTTCTCTCTCCATCTATATATATATATATATAGATATATGTTTATGCAATATATATATATATATATATATATATATATATATATATATATATATATATATATATATATATATATATATATATATATATATGGCATATTCGTACATACTGTACTGTGACTTTTTTCTCGAGAAATTTTCTAAGTTGATATTGTTGTGGAGGAGAGGGGAGAGGAGAGAGCCCTGAGAGGCCCGAGGAGAGAGGGAGAGAGAGAGAGAGAGAGAGAAGAGAGAGAGAGAGAGAGAGAGAGAGAGAGAGAGAGAGAGAGAGAGAGAGTCTCGCTAGTTTGTCTGTTTACATGGGAATCTCGTGAACTCGAAGCAAAGATTTTGTCATCCAAAACTTGAAAATAAAACTCTTTTAAAGAGAGATAAAGGTTTAGCCATTCTCAAATCTTTTTTTCATTCTTTTTTAACAAGAGGAAAAAGAATTCTAAGAGTTTATTATATAATTCTTTATCTCTTATATCCCAATGTAATAGATAAGGAAATAAATGGGAACATTATATATATATATATATATATATATATATATAAGATATATGTATATATATATATATATATATATATATTTTTTTGTGAATGAATTTCAATAAAACAATATATATATATATATATATATATATAACCAACCTGAGAACTTATGTATTTATGTATGTATATATATGTATGTATATATATAACTATATAGCATAATATATATATATATATATATATATATATATATATATATATAATATATATATATATATAATAATATATATATATATTTAATAATAAAAATCTATATATATATAAAGAAGATTCTAGTTTTTAAATTACACAATTTAATGTTAATAATTTTTTTTTATATAATTTTTATTATAAGAAAATCAAAATAAAAAAAAGATTTATTCAGTTAAGAACATTTCACAAGATTACACAATTAATATTATAATAAATATTATTAATATTTTTCAGCTAAAAAGGTTCTACTGGAGTGACGGGTACCTACTATGAACACGTGTTTCGTTTCATACATTAACTATTTTATGCAAAATGGGGATAATTTTATTAGAAAATAATAATAATAATAATAATAATAATAATAATAATAATAATAATAATAATAATAATAATAATAATAATAATAATAATAATAATAATAATAATAATAATAATAATAATAATAATAATAATAATAATAATAATAATAATAATAATGAGGATAATTTTATTAGAAAATAATAATAATAATAATAATAATAATAATAATAATAATAATAATAATAATAATAATAATAATAATAATAATAATAATAATAATAATAATAATAATAATAATAATAATAATAATAATGAGGATAATATTATTAGATAATAATAATAATAATGAAGATAATTTTATTAGAAAATAATAATAATAATAATAATAATAATAATAATAATAATAATAATAATAATAATAATAATAATAATAATAATAATAATAATAATAATAATAATAATAATAATAATAATGAGTATAACTTGTACAACAAAGTTCTTTACAAGAGTTTTTTGTTTGTTTGGTTCATATTAATGAAGTGTAAAATTATTAAAAAGTTCAATTAATAATAACTACAATTAGTTCAATAATATTGTTTATAAAGTTTGCACCTGACTGACTTTTGCTTTTTTATTGAGAAGTGAAACTTCTCTTCACGAATCGAGAACGTGACCTTCATCGCATAAAATCTAACACGCTAACATATACGCTATGCATGTTAGATGCAATTCATTTTCTTTTCAGTGCAAAAAATATAATCTCTGTTGTCCAATTACGAGGGACAAAGATGTGCGGAATTAGAACAAATTTAAACTATTTTTATACTTTTTTTTTTATTTCTTTTTTTTTAATAAATTCTAATAACTTTGGAAGGTAACACATTTCAAATTAAATCAAAATAAAAAAATTCCTTTTCGAACCAACACTTTATGAATATTCGCTTGAAAGGCAAATGGTCATAAACGACACTTTCGGGGAAATTAAGTTTTCATTGCTACTAAAACGTAATTTTT
>JABUQX010001920.1:20000-25000 GCA_015478945.1 Trachelipus rathkii | reverse complement strand
AGCAGATTGTATCTTTTGTTGAAAACTAAATTGTTAGATTGCAAAAAAAATAAAAAACTACTTTAATCATTAAATATACATTATAATTATTAGTCTTCAGACATATTACACTTAAACAAGATAACTTAAAAATGAAAAAATTATTTGGCTTAGTCTATTCCCTTGTCACAATCAGGTTGTCAGTTTCACTTAAGCAGCTTTTTTTGCATATATTGTCAGATTCCAAAGCTATATAACATACGAATATATATATATATATATATATATATATATATATATATATATATATATATATATATATATATATATATATATATATTTATATATATATATATATATATATATATATATACTTATATATATATGTATATATATATATGTATATATATATATATATATATATATATGTATATATATATATATATACATATATATATATATATATATATATCTTTCATATATGTATAACCTTAATATATATATACTATCTGCTGCTATATATATATACCACCATATATATATATATATATCCCACATATACTGTAGCATACGCAGTGTTGACGGCCGTAAGAAACACGCAAACTCCCACGTCAGAGTATGACTGTCGCATTTCAGCTATACGTACGCTGAACGAAGCTCGCTTTTAAATATACATAATAGGCCATAATCTTTCATCTCGCTACAGTGGCTCAACGGTAGAGCAACTGAGTCGTGAGGTAAGGGCCAGGAGTAATCATCCCTTGTCCGGATCCCTTATAAGCAAATTACCTAAGTAGTTCTGCGAGAGCTTTATTAATATATATATATATATATATATATATATATATATATATATATATATATATATATATATATATATATATATATATATATATATATATATATATATATATATATATATATAATATATATATATATATATATATATATATATATAACATATATATATGACGTATTGCATTGTAATTAGAAAATTTTCTTTAGAAAAAACCGTTGAAAATCATCTTAAAATCTTCGCAATCTTCTTTACCTCCTCCCTATTTTGACTAATCCCTCCCAACAACCCCCAACCCCAACCCCAATCTTCCAATGTCTTCCCCCAATCAAAAATTAAGAATAGAGAAAGCAAAAAAATAGGGAGAGACGAATCAAGATTGGGGGAATAGCTGGCGAAAATGGGAAGTTGCGAAGAAGGGTGGGGGATGGGGGAGACGAAATCTTTTTGAATAATGGGATTTAAATTTTAAAGGTCTTTGTTCTGATGTGGTAAAATGATATTCATGACGCTTTCGAATTAAACGGGATAGCCCTTCTCCCCCATTCCACTCCTTTATATATATATATATATATATATATATATATATATATATATATATATATATATAAATATATATATATAACTATCTTTATATATATATATATATATATTTTATATATATATATATATATATATATATATATATATATATATATATATATATATATATATATATATATATATATATATATATATATATATATATATATATATATATATATATATATATATATATATATATATATATATCTATATATATATATATATATATATATATATATATATATAATTCAAATATGGACAGATATATAGTAAATAAGATTAAATATATAAATTGAGACGGAAGAGAAGGACAGGAAGACCAAAAGAAAGAAAAATAAATTATTGAGAAATGAACAGACTGAGACGGACACTCACAGACATCAAAAAGAGAACAGACTGAGAGACGGAAAGACAAAAATGAGGACAGACCCAAAACGAACAGAGAGGGACGGACAAACATAAAAAGGACAGGGACTGAAAGTCGCAAAAAGGACAGACAGACTCAAAAAGGGGGAGACATCTATATAAAATGACAGACAGACGGAGAGACAAAAAAAATGGAAATAAAAAGAAAATGAGATCCAGAAACTAGAAATATATGCTGTCAACTGTGGCTCAACGGTGGCATGGCATGAGGACAGGGTTCGATACCATGTCCGGATCCTAGGTAGCAATTACTTAAAAAAGTTTCCATCCTTGAATGGGGCTATGCCCTTCAGATGTAAACTTTATAAATAAAATCCTTGACAGAGAAAAAAAGAAATAGATAAATCTATCCTCCAACGATATATATATATATATATATTACATTTTGATAAGATTCGCAATATATATATATATATATATATATATATATATATATATATATATATATATATATATATATATATATATATATATATATATATATATATATATATATATATATATATATATATATATATGTAAAAAGTTTATTATATCCGTAATATATATCTCAAAAACTACAATAGCTACAGGGAAAAGGAATACATTGCTGGAATGCTGGTCCAATTTTAGTGCGGAAAATGTAAAAAAAAAAAAAAAATATATCTCAAAAACTACAATAGCTACAGCGAAAAGGAATACATTTTTGGAATCCTGGTAAAATTTCACATAAGAAAAATAAAAAAAAAAAAAAAATTATTGTTAATAATTATAGTAATATGATTAGAAGGCCTATTTAGAGACCTTTTATTGGTTTCTCGTTAAAATAAATAGACTTTCTATTAAAATAAATAGACTTTCTATCAAATTTTGCTTTTTTTTTTAACTAAAGAATACCCCAAGGGTATACCGCACCGATGGCAGGAGTCGGGGTCTCTCGGCCTTCCGGGGAACTACGGGGTAGGACTAATTCCCCCCCTCCGGGGAGGGTCTCCGGAACCCCCACTCTTTGGTATTTGGGTGTCGCGGGGGTTCCTCTGCCCCTCCCCTACGGGGTATGGAAAACGTCCCCCCCTGTGTTCCCCGTCGGCTCGAGCCCCCTAGTGTGCCGTATAAAGCATTTTCCTATGTGAAATTTTACCAGGATTCCAAAAATGTATTCCTTTTCGCTGTAGCTATTGTAGTTTTTGAGATATATATATATATATATATATATATTTTTTTTTTTTTTTTTTTTTTTACATTTTCCGTACTAAAATTGGACCAGCATTCCACCAATGTATTCCGTTTTACTGTAGCATTAATAGTTTTTGAGATATATATGACGGATATACTAAACGTTGGTTATATATATATATATATATATATATATATATATATATATATATATATATATATATATATATATATATATATATATATATATATATATATATATATATATATATATATATATATATTAAGAAATTAAAAATAAACGTAGGTAGACAGATATAAAGGAGAGAGAGAGAGAGAGAGAGAGAGAGAGAGAGAGAGAGAGAGAGAGAGAGAGAGAGAGAGAGAGAGAGAGAGAGAGAGAGAGAGAGAGAGAGAGAGAGAGAGAGAGAGAGAGAGAGAGAGAGAGAGAGAGAGAGAGAGAGAGAGAGAGAGAGAGAGAGAGAGAGAGAGAGAGAGAGAGAGAGAGAGAGAGAGAGAGAGAGAGAGAGAGAGTCCTCTTATAATTAATAATCGGCATTGTGTTACGTTAAAAATTGTTTTAATCTTTCAATACGAGTTAATTATTATTAGCGTTTTATTTTTATTTTTACTTTATATTTAAAACTGTAAACTATAACTATTTCTACTACTCTAATCAATGATATTATTATTATTATTATTATTATTATTATTATTATTATTATTATTATTATTATTATTATTATTAGATTCTGGTGTCATCGGAGTAAGATGTGATGAAAAAGAGAAGAAACCAATATTTTAGAAGGAAAACATTAAGAAAGAGGTGGAGCAGACATAATTATGATAGAGTTGCCAATAAAGGTCTGAAGAAGCAGGAATTTCGGGAAGAAGAAAAAATTAACAAAGTTAGTAACTTTCAAGCAGTTATAATAGTTTAAAGAAAATGTAACATATATATTTTTATATTAAACTATTTTTTTTTTTCAACACAAAAATTGGAAATTAAAAAAAATTCAAAATAATTCAAATAATTCAAAAATTAAATAAAATTCAAAAATTCAAAAATTTAATCAAATTCAAATTGAAAATTTGCCGTAAAGAAACAAAAGTGAAATAAGAAATACTATTTTGGAAATTAATTTATACAAAAGCAGAACTAGGCTTTTCGTCTTGAATATTGATTATTTCAAAACTTTGCATGTAATAGGACATCAAAATCGTTTGGTCTTTCAAGAGGACTTGTTAAAAGGTTGTATTGGGTTGGGAATACCCATCAGTTGTTTGACTCTTCATCGCCCGGTAGCTCAGTCGTAGCGCACTATCCCAACAAAATGAAATACCAAGGTTCGTAACTGGTCGGGTGTGAGAATGTGATCTGTTATCTCCTTGGGCTTAGCTTCGTATTACTCAGATGTAAAAATGAGTACACTAACTCCTTTATTAGAGCTCTACCTGTGAGTGGTGATGCTCACTGTAAAAAGAGAAAAAAATGGTAACAACATGTGGTTATGTTTAATTAACCATATAAGTGGAATCAAAACAACCCCGATTTGGGATTTTGTTTAGAAAAGAGCAGAAACTTTTGTCATTAAGTTGAATATCCTCCTTCGCCAGAATTTCACTCCTGTAGGGGTAGATCACTTGTGGAAATCTGCCCCACGGCTCTTTGAAATGAGTTAAAGGTAAATTTTAAATGTTTGGTCTAATAAATTGGAAACATAAGCAAAATCATGCTTTTCTATATTAACAGAAAGACTAGATTAAAAAATGGATAGTGCCAAGCAAGCGTGCCAGATAGGGCTAGCATTCACTTCACAGGATGACATTCATTTCACATCAAAGGAAGTGACACCTATTCAACATTTTTATATTCCAAATACAATCTGAATTTACAGATAATAATAGATATTTTTCAGAATATGAATCTGTCCTATCAAAATTTCTCAAAATTAGGGGGATATTTATTTTAAATAATTTTTTTAGAAGCTAACAATTTTGAACTTTATTTTACTTGAAATTAATTGACCAAAATTTCATTCAAAACTTCTACTAAAGA
>JABUQX010001920.1:0-2500 GCA_015478945.1 Trachelipus rathkii | reverse complement strand
CCGTGTAAATATGTAGGTGTATAGGTGTGTTGTTCGCATTGTGTAGCTCTGAATATGTGAATTTAAAACATTGAAAAGAGAATATTGGGGGAAGGTGGGATCGTGGGACGGTTGTGGGAGAAATTTGGGGGAAGGGGTGGATTCAAGTGTGGAAGACAAACTGGACGCTTCACTCACGTTTATTGCTATATTTTATGTCAATTATGAATCAACGCCTCGTTAGAAAGTAGATCGTAACAATTGCACAAAAAAATTTAAATACTTTTAAAACTTCTGTCTTTGCCCCTAAAATTGTTTATTTTTACATTAAACTTCGTTTGTTAACTAATTGTACACTCATTAACGTGTAGCGTTAAAGTAACTTTTACTATATATATATAAAATATATATATATATACTATATATGATAAATATAATCTTCTCAACTACTTTAGTAATAACTATTATAAAATATATTATATAGTATAGTATATAGTATAGGCTATAGGAGTAGTCCAGGTAATATATATATAGGGAAGGCATAATCACAGACGCCAAAATGACCAAAGAAAATTAGATACATTAGAAAAGAACTTTTAATTAAAGTGGAAAATGTAGCATACTGCTACATTTAAAAATAAAATTCCAATTTCAGATACTAAAAAATTTGATTTTAAAAAGTAAACAAAATAATAATTAAGTATATAGTTCATACGAACCGTTTGGCAAGGATAATGATTGAACTCTGAATAACTGAGGCTATATTTTTTACGTTAGTAATAATTTTTTGATTTTTGAAAGAAGGGAAGGATGTGTTTTTTAATTCTTTTAAAAGTTACGGGGAGGATGTGTTTTTAATTATTATTAAAAGAAAAGTGTAATCTGATGATACAATATGAATATTGTTATAATAAAGCAAACGATTTTCGTTTTCAATATTATTTTTTCTTAAAGATTGTACATTAATTTTTTATAGAAAAAATTTGTGATAGAAATATTAAATTTTAAACAAAAAAAATGACCTGACCTAACCGATAGTAACTATTCTAACCTAACCTAACTTAACTTACTTATACCTAACCTAATTTAACATAACCTAAACCATAAAGTCGGCCTTATACAAAAAAATTCATTGAGTACTTCTTGTAGAGGGGTGGGAAGGTCTCAATAGTAATAGCATATTATAAATACCTAACTCTAGTCATATACTGACTATAGGTACTATATTATATTTATCTACAGTAGACAGTCCCTGTAAATCTCAAATATCATAAGTTTAAGTTTATTAATACTAAGAGAGAGAGAGAAGTAGAGAGGCCGTTACTCTTCAACAAGAGCGATCACATCTCTACTATTGCTCGTCTAATATTATCAAAAAGACTAGCGGTGTGCTATGAGCATAAATATAGCCGCACATAAAAAAAAACGAGTTCGCGTCAATTACTGATGAAGATATACTCATCTATAGTATATAACTACTTATAGGGGCCGAGTCCATTGACAATAATGAAATGTCTCTTAAATAACTTAATCACATGAATATAGGTAATATATAGCCGAACAAATAAGAGTATATAGTGAATCAACTATATATATAAAGTGTTGTAATTGTGGAGAATATAGGCTCACGAAAAGATGCCTGTAATATATATATGTATATAATCTATAATACTATAGTGCTATACCAAGGTGGCGGCTGGCTCGTGAAAACTTGGGATGGAAGGGCTGCAAGTTATATATATTATGAGATAACATATATAGAGTATATAGATAATAGTATATATATATATATATTATATACGTGCGCAACTGAGGGGACATAGTATAGCCTATATATATATGCCACGGGCAGATCGCTATATTACTATATGATTATATATATACAGCTCATTTCATATCTCCCAGTATATATATATAATTGTGCTCCCATCCAGATCAGATTGTCACTGTGTATGGTAACGCACCACCAATACGAAAGATGCGCGCCGTATAAGTGAATAGAGCGGCGCATTAACGCCTTCTTTGAAGTGTATTCACGAGCGAAAATTAGAAAATTAAATTTATTTCATACTTCATGTGTAACAGAGACCTCTACAAATTCTCTTATTAGAAGATACGTGAACGCACATCATCCATGTCAATGCAGCATCATTATGATCGTACACATATTGCAATTTTTTTCTAAAAGTAGAAATAGCCCGATGTACTTTGTCTAGTCGTGCAGAACGTTACAAAATTTGAATCAGAACACCCCCCCCCCCAAACAAAAAAAACAACACAGAAAAAGAAAAAAAAAAAAGAACGGTCACTTACTCTGAAGCATAAGATTCACTTGCATTTTAATTTGTTCTCCCCAGGCGCTAGTACGAATGTATGTCACTGTATCACTAGGCACGCCAGGACTAGTAAGGTGACCGCGAGGAACGTAGCAACTCGAATCAAACTTGGAATACATTATTAGTATGAAGTATATTCCAGAGTCGTCCAAGCCTATGTTAATAAAATTCAGAAGAGGCCAAGT
>JABUQX010001919.1:12500-17399 GCA_015478945.1 Trachelipus rathkii | reverse complement strand
TATATATATATTATATATAATATATTATATATATATATATAATATATATATATATATATATATAAATATATATATATATTATATATATAATATTACTATATATATATATATATATATATATATATATTATAATATATATATTAGATATATATATATATATATTTATATAGATATATACATAGATTTATTATTTTTTATTATAATTTAATTAGGAAAACAAAAATCATATTTGAAAATAGGATTCAGCTATTAAAGAATTTATTGCATTTTAGATACAGATATTCTCCAAAATGTCTGTTAATACTTTGAAGCAGAAATAACAATATATATATATATAATATATATATATATATATATATATATATAATAATATATATATTATATAATATATATTTATCATATGTATATATATATATGATATATGGGATCCCACAAAACGTGCGCTGGGTGAAAATAGATTAGAAGAAGGGAAAAGATGGGGAGGAGAGAGGTAATAAGGGTGATGTATGAACGTGAGAGGGGTAAACGAGGATTTGAAGAGGGAGGAAGTGGGGTTAATGTTTGAAGAAAAAAGGTTGGATGTGCTAGGGGTAACAGAAACTAAGCTGAAGGGAAAGAGGGAGATGGATTTTGGAAAATACAAGGGTATGATATCAGGGGTGAACGAGAGAGTGAGGGCGAGGGAAGGGGTGGGAATAGTTATGAGGAAAGAGGTGTGGGATAAGGTAAGGTTGTGTAGCCAGGTGAGTTCAAGGATAATGTGGGTAAAAGTGAAATTCGGGGGGGAAATGTGGGTTTTTATATGTGCATATGCACCAGTGAATGGAGCGAGGGAGGAGGAGAGAGAAAGATTTTGGAATGAGTTGAATGAGTGTTGGGAAAGTTTCGGGGTAAATGATAAAATTTGTCTATTGGGAGATTTAAATGCAGGAGTGGGAAGGGAGGGGGTGGGAAGAATAATAGGACCATTTGGGGTAGGGGAGAGGAATGTTAATGGAGAAAGTCTGTTAGAGTTGTGTGTTGAAAGAAGAATGATAGTGGGGAATACTTGGTTCAAAAAAAGTGAAAATCATAAGTATACATGGAAGAGTGAGATAACGGGGGGGAGGGCGGTACTGGATTATGTGTGTGTAAATGGGAAGGATAGAGGCAGATTACTAGATGTAAATGTATTTAGAGGGGCGGGGAGGGGGATATCGGATCACTATTTGGTGGTTGCAAGGTTAAGGGTGGGAGGAGAGGTGACGATTAGGGAAAGGGGAGAAAAGAGGAGAGTGGAGGTGATAAAGGTGGAAAAATTGGAGGAGACAGTGTGTAAGAGGGAGTTTAGGAGAGGTATGGAGAATAGGTGGAGAGACGTGAGAGGGACGGGAATTGGGGAGGTGGAGGGGGAGTGGATGAGATTTAAGGAGGCAGTATGTGAAGAGGCTAGAAGGGTATGTGGAGTAAAAAGGGTGGGTGGAAGCAGAAGGAAAGGGAGTGAATGGTGGAGTGAGGAGGTGAAGGAGGTGGTGAAAAGGAAAAAGGAGGCTTATGTGAAATGGTTGGGAAGTAGGAGAGAGGAAAGCTGGGAGGAATATAGAAGGGTTAGAGTGGAAGCAAAGAGGGCGGTGGAGAGGGCGAAGAGAAGAGCAAAAGATGAGTGGTGTAGAAAGGTGACGGAAAATTTTGAATCGGGGAGCAAGATGTTCTGGAAAGAAGTAAATAAAAAAAAGGAAGAAGAAGGAGGGGTTGGGGGAGAGGATTAAGGGAGGAGATGGGGAGTGGATAGGAGGAGAGGATAGGGTGAGGAAGAGGTGGGGGGAGTATTTTAGTGGATTATTAAATGAGGTGGGTGGGGGAGGGGAGGAAGATTTGCAAGAGGTGAGGATGGGGAGTGAATTGGGGAGGGAGGGGGAGGATGAAATACAAATGGAGGAAATTATTAGGGCCTTGAATAAAGGAAAAAAAGGGAAGTCCGCAGGTCTGGATGGTGTGAGAATGGAAATGTTACAGAAGGGAGGTATAGGGGTGGAGGAATGGCTGTATAGGATATATAATATATGTTGGAGGAGTGGTGAGGTACCACAGGATTGGGAGGATGGTTGTTTGGTTCCCCTGTATAAGGGGAAAGGGGATAGGATGGAATGTGGGAATTATAGAGGTATATGTCTTTTAAGTGTGGTGGGGAAAGTGTATGGGAGAATACTGATTGAGAGAGTGAGAGGTTTAACGGAGGGAAGAATGGGGGAAGAACAAGGAGGATTTAGGGAGGGAAGAGGGTGTGTGGATCAAGTGTTTACACTAAAGATGCTTGTGGAGAAAAGTATAGAGAGGAAAGGGAAAGTGTATGGGTGTTTTTTAGATTTGGAGAAAGCATATGATAGAGTGAAGAGGGGTGAATTGTGGAGGGTGTTGGAGGAAAATGGAGTGGGGGGTAAATTAGGTAAAGGTATCAGGGCATTTTATAGGAATAGTAGAATGTGTGTGAGAGTGTTAGGAGGGGAGAGTGAGATGTTTGGAGTGGAGAGAGGATTGAGGCAGGGGTGTGTAATGTCGCCGTGGCTATTTCAATTTGTTTATGGAGAGTGTTTGCAGAGGAATGGTGAGGGAGGGGAGGGGGGTGGAATTGACAAATGGGAATGATAGAAGGGAAGTGAACATGATATTGTTTGCGGACGATACTGCCCTAGTGGCGAAGAACGCGGAAGGGTTGAGGTATTTGGTGAGGGAGTTTGAGAGAATGTGCGGACAAAAGGGGCTTAAAATAAATCCAGGTAAGAGTAAAGGGTTAGTGTTTGAGGAGGAGGAAAGAGAGGAGGGGAGGGGTTAGAGTTCGAGTGGGGGTGTAGTTTGGGAAGAAGTAAAGATTTTAGATATTTTAGGATGGGATTTGGGTAAGGGGGGGGATGAAGTAAGGAGATTAGAACTAGAGTAGGAGAAGGAATGAGAGCTTGAGTGGTGCTGAGAGAAGTATTGGAAAGGGGGGGATTATCACTGAAAGTTAAGCATAAGAAAGTTTGAGAAAAATTGTTACCACGGTGTTGTATGGCGTGTGAAACTGGGGGTTGAATGCCAGTCCAGGAGAAGTTTGGAAGTATTGAGATGAAGGGGTTGAGAGCGGCTTGTGGGGTTAGCAGAAGGGAGAGGATTAGGAATAGGGTGGTGAGGGAGAGATGTGATTGGAGGAATGGTTTGGTGGGAAGAGCGGAGAAGGGAATGTTAAGATGGTATGGGCATCTAGTGAGAATGGAGGAACAGAGTGGTTAGGAGAGTTTGGGAGGCGGAGGGGATAGGAAGGAGAGGAAGGGGGAGACCAAGAAGGAGGTGGATGGATGGAATAAAGGAGATGCTGGAGGAGGGAGGGATGAGGGAGGAAGAGGGTAGGGTGTTGGCGAGGGATAGAGTGGGGTGGAGGAGGTGGGTGAGGGCGAGATGAGGGGAGGTGTGAGTGGGAGAGGCTGTACGTACCACTACCCCGCTCAAGCGGGAAAGAGTGTAAGCATAATAAATAAATAAAATAAATAAATATATATATATATATATATATATATATAGGTATATATATATATATATTATATATATATAAAATATATATACTATATATATATATATATATATATATATATATATATAATATATATATATATATATATATATTATATAATATATAATATATATATATATATATATATAATATATATATATATATATATAATATATATATAGATAATATATATATATATTATTGTATATATATATATATCTATATATATATAATATATATTAAGTGATGCAGGTACATCCGCATCCGCATCCGCGGAGCATTCCGCACATTAAAAGATCCGCATCCGCCTTTGCCTGCGGATGTTGCGGCGATGTTTATTGTCGAGATTATATAAAGAATTTTATTATAAAAAATACTTAAGATTGAATGCTGAAAAAGAAATGAAAGTGTAAATGAGTATGAAGGCAATTCCAAAACGCTTGATATTCCATATCGTGATGTTATCCAAAGAATTCCAAACTCGCTGGATAGTCACACTTCATATGATGGAAAGAAGTATTGGTCAAAGAACTTCTTGCTTCGTACGCCAGTTCGTATTCCAAAGTTAACAATCTTATTAATTTGGAAAATGACATCATATCACACTGCATTAAGCTATTGAAAACCATTTGAAGAAACTACCAAAAAAATCAGCACCTCTAGCTTTTGTCTCTTATGTAATACCATTAATCTCCAACGCTAAGGACGCATTTTGAAAACGCATCTTTGAAATGAAAATGATTGTGACGGTTTAAAAAGAATGTAAGATGTGCTTAAAACTTAGTAGAGCTAGAAAAACGCTTTGGTTCTGTGGAAATAAATGACCTTCATATATTGCAACTTATTTAGATTCCCGTTATAAAGCAAGTTTTTTTTTGTAACGAATTAGAACAAGTTAAATCGTTACTTTGTGTTCAGTGAAAAGCTTCAATCGAACGGATTAATTCGCCACTTATTAAAAGGAAAAAAACAGAAATCTACAGAACCAAACACTTTGCTACAAGTTAATCAATAAACAGTTCACTGGTAAGAATTTCTACAGTCCAGTAGTGATGAGGAAACACAGGATTACCAAAAAGATGTAGTGCAAATGTTTAAAACTATCACCAAGAAAAACGATTAGATTCAAATGATGATCCAATCAGTTGGTGGAAAGTTAATCAAAATGTTTATCCACGCTTGAGTAAACTTGAAAGGAAAACTTCAATCCGAACAGTCTATTAATTAGCCATCCATTAAAAGGAAAAAAAAAAAAAAACCTACAGAACCAACATCTTCTACAAGTAAATCAATAACAGATTCACTGGAAGAATTTCTACAGTCCAGTAGTGATGAAGAAACACACGCATTATCAAAAGATGCAGTGCAAATGA
>JABUQX010001918.1:45000-48266 GCA_015478945.1 Trachelipus rathkii | reverse complement strand
TATCTGAGGCATCAAGCTAGCAATTGTAGCAATACTCTTATACTGTATAGTATCATTTATGTAAATGATACGATATATTGTATCCTTAATCTAAAAGTTAACCAAAATATTTAAAACTTTTGGCCAAGCCATTTCCGACACATGTTTGTAAAAAGATTTGTTTGTTTGTGTAAACAAAGTATCCTTACGCAGCCCGCCCGTTTATTAATTCTGGAAATCGAGGATTTAATTTAACAACGGGCGCGTGACTGTGACGTTTACGTGACCTAGAAGTGCGCAAACGGGCTCTGGGAAACGATATGATGTGTGCCCCACCCGGGGCTGCAGTCGGGCTTCTGGAAAAGGCAAGCTTTGTAAGGTGTAGCACTTTTAAACCAGGGTCCGGCCGGAACTTCCGGCCGGAACTTTTCAAGGTTCCGGAATTTCCCGGTCCGGCCGGAACCAAAAATCCTGGTTCCGGTAACATCCCCAATATATAATATAGTAATATAATTTATATGCCTAACTTTGCTGAATCAACTTTTAGATATTTTAAAAACCTTATAAAATATTAATGTTATTATTGAGTAATTTCTTTTATTTTATCTTTGCTAAAGAAATAATTAGTTAATAACCTTTTTATTTAACCACTGTAAAATAATAGCATATTTAAAAATCATACAATAAATAACAATAGATTAAAAAGTAAGATCTTGAAGCAAAATTATCATAATTATTTGTAGTCAAAGCATGATTCTTAAATAAGTTTTAGTGCAAAAACATTAACATTGTTCCCGTTTTTGAGTGGCATCCGATTTTTTTTTAGGGAGAATAAACTGATCCTCCAATTTTTCTGAAAGAGTCTTTCACTTTCCCGCGGAAGAGGGGACGAGCTAAATATTTTCTAGCAAGGACACTCAAAATGCTGAAAGGTACCTTTATTCAATGACCACCATTGTTAGGAACTTTTTGCAATTTTTTAATGTTTTCATATTTTATATTTGGCTGATTTCTACTTTTTATAAAACATCTTCAATTTTTTTCAAAATTGTGTTTTTCTTCTTAGAATGAGTTTCTTTCTTCTTTGCTGTTTTATAAAGTCTTTTTTCTCTTTAAATTCCGAAAAAAACAGTTTCAAAACTGAAGTTAAAACTATTTCTTTAGTATCACTTTTTTCGCCCTATTCTGCATGAATAAGAGAAGAATCTGAAGATTTGGTTTAAAGTAGTATTATATATAAAACTGTTTCCTTCCTTATCCAACAATCTTCGCACATCATGACTTAAATTATCTTCCACTTTTTAATTGTTATATTCATCCTCAAGAAATGTAGTTTTTTAAAAGCGTGATCAAGATAGGTAGCAAGCACCAGATTCTTATCAGTAAAGTAAAGGCTGAATCATCTATTTTTTACTGAATTTTCCATGCTGATACTGTAGACACAAGTCCCTCAAATAATCCTTTTTTATGACTCTTTTCAAAAAAAACTTCACTTTCATATTTGGGATTATTGCCGATGCCATTGATTCCTCGTGGCTCAATAAATTTGTACAATCAACAAAATTTTGAAAGTATTTTTTAGCAAATTTTTCAAGAACTTTCCGTTGTTTCAAGCATGCAGGTTTTTGAATGATCACTGCAAAATAAATGAGAGCCGTCTTTTTTTCAAAAATTTTTTGAAAGCAATGATACTGGCTATACATCTGGTTGTACATCCTAAATAAATCTGTGCTTGTAAATTAAATCTAGTTTTGATATTCTTCGATACTTGCAACGCAATAGCTTGAGGCGAGGGATTAAAATAACCTACGATTTGTTTTGCAGATGGATATATTTTTTTTCACATCTCTTTGTTCAAATATGATATCATTGAGAACTAGTGTCAAAGAGTGTAAAAAGCAAGGTATTTCCTGGAATCCTGCTTGTGTAACTCCTGCAGCCATATTAGGTGCATTATCCCTTACTATAACATGAAATTTATTAGCAGGAATATTGAATTCTTCAATAACATTTTGAAACAATCCACTTTATATTAGATGCCTGTGTGCAGATACGTTGAAAAGGTGGAACTTCAAGGATCGCATTTATATTCAAAGCTCCAATATTCACAAGCCTACAAGGTAAATATTTCACTGCCCACTTACGAGTTCACGGGTATATAATTATCAAAACATATTACTTAACATGACTAACGAAACATTGCCAAAAGTCTGCCTCACCATGACTGTATGAAAATCCTAAAATGATATCTTAGGTTCTACGTAAAAGATGCGCCGCTTCAATTCAGTTTTCTTTAATTAATAGAATTAAGGAAGAACTGAAATTGAAAATCAACTACGGCAGACTTCGGAAATATTGTCTTTGAATATCATTAAAGATCGAATAAAAATTATTTCATTTCAGATTGTTTACCAAAGATCGGTCAAAGAATCGGTAAAATTTTGCCGATTTCCGATTTCCGAGTTTCCCCGGATTCCATAAAAATAGCCGATTCCTCGATTTCCGATGCCGATTCCGATTAATCGTTCCCATCACTAATAATAATATATATATTATATATATATATATAATATATATATTAATATATATATATATATATTAATATATATAATATAATATATAGTAATATACATATTTCTAATTTTGTCAAAATAACTGAAAAGAATTTATCTACATGTACAATTTTTTGTAAATTAATTTGGTTTGGGTTAGGTTAGGTTTGGCTATGTTAGGTAAGGTTAAGTAAGTTAAGGTTGTTAGGTTAGGTAAAGTAAAATCAGGTTAGGTTGTGTTAGATGAGGATTGTGCATGTAGGTTACTTGTTGCTTGTGGCAACCCAAATGTTAATTATGTATTTATTTATTATTGTTGTTGCAGATGACTGTGTGATTCCTCCTCACGAAATATTTACGACTTTTTTTGATTACGGAAAAGAAGAAAAGTTTCAAATTGTAAACATTTGGGTAAATCAAATTCACTTTATTTTTAAATAACTAATAATAATGATAATTTATTATTATTATTATTATTATTATTATTATTATTATTATTATTATTATTATTATTATTATTATTATTATTAGGTCAGTGTCTAAAGCTGACATTATGTAACTCGAGAACGGTAGCCGTAGCACCAACAGTAAAACAAATTACATATTTGGAATCAGCGGAAAATTCTAAGGAGGGGTTTTTAATTTTTTTTTTTTTTTTTTTTTTTTTGCATTATTCGTCGGAAATATTTTTTTAAAAAAAATTCCCCATTTAGGGGGGTCGAGCTGACGGGGGAC
>JABUQX010001918.1:15000-40000 GCA_015478945.1 Trachelipus rathkii | reverse complement strand
TCTAGAAACTATAAATATATTAACATGGATAACTGAAATATTTTAGAAATTTTCAACTGAAATTTGTCTAAATATTGAAAAGCTGAAAAATATAAAAGGGTAAGTTCTGTTTTATGAGACGAAAATATCTATAATATATATAATAATTTTCTCTATAAAGATAATATATATATCAATAAAATCCAATTTATTAATACACACTTTAAAACCTATTCTCTCCAATACTAAGCTATATTTTTAATGATTTCAAGCTCAACAATAAGTATGTGTAAGGATAAAATAATGTGGTCCATACGTATCATTATTAACTAGCTTTCTTATTTGACATTAAAATAATTGGTCAAAAACTTTGCTATCATTATAATAGGAAGAAGAAAATCATATTTCTAATTCTTTAAATTTTTTAAATTTTTATAAAAAATATCCATTTATATAATTAAATAATGTCTTTTTACGATTTATTTATAACATTTTATTGTAACTTAATATATTTATTATAATATATTAATAAATAATATATATATATATTAATATATATATATAATATATATATATTATAATATATATTAATATAAAAAATATATATAAAAATTATATATATATTATAATTAATATTATTAATATTATTTAATATTAATATATATGTAATAATATTATTATAATATATAATATTATATATTATTAATATATATTAATTATAATATATATATATATAATATATATTATAATTAATTATATATATTTATATTTAATATATTTTAATAATATATTAATTAATATAATATATATTATTTTATTAATTGTATAATATTATATATTAATATATTAATAATATGATAGACCTAATGATTTTTGCGATAAAAAGTGATGAATAGATAAATGAAGATATAGATAGAGATATATAGATATTTAATAGTATATAGATAGATTATATAATATAGAGTAAATATAAGCTAATGAGAAGAGTGAGTATTATATATATTTATAATATTTATAGATAGAAGAGATATATATATATATAGATTATATGAATGAGAGAAGATGAGTGAATAGTGAATAATTTTAATACAGAACCTATAAATATCAAATGATTATTAATTGAGAGATGATGATTCATTGTTAATATAAATATATACAAAACTTTTTCTCTATAACTTACATTATATAAAAATTTTATAGGTATTATTAATAATTTTATAGTGAGTTATATATAACTAACTTAGTTTAAATATAAATTTTATAATATAATGAGTTATATGAGTGATAAAAAATAAAATTATCTACAAAATGGTAATAGACTCAGAAAATTGAATTTTTTATATATATAAAAAATATCAAAATAAAATCAAATTTGATTTTATAATTATTAATATATATATATTATATTTTATATATAATATATATATTAATATATATATTATTTAATATATATATTATATATATATATTAATATATATATATATATATATAATATATATATATATATATATGTATATACATTAAAGATTTTAAATTTACCTAAAAGCATAAATTATTATATTAATATACATATATATATATATATATAATAAATATATAATATTATAATATATATTAATTATATATAATATTAATATATATAATTAAATATAAATATTAATATACTAGTTGTATGTTTATGATTTATAAAATTCTGATACAGATATCGTTATATTATATTATTCAATATAGATTTTTTCCTTTACTTCTATATTTTACTCCTACGACTATCTCAGACTAAATTAATATTAATAGAAATACAACATTTCTTCTTTATGTTCCATTCCTACTTTTTTTTTTAATGTATTTATATATTTAAAATAATAAACTTGTACTATATATATATTTTATCATTTATTAACCAATCATGTTTTGTATATATTATTATTTATTATAATTAGCATTATAATTATAATGTAGTTTTTCTAAGAACAAAAATAAAATAAGAAAATGGATGAGCAATAATTAAAAATATTTAAAATTATTATTAATTGTTTAAATATATATTATAATAATTTAAAACTTTACATTAATCTATCTGCATATATATAATAAACCTATATATCTATTACCCCATAATCACTCATATGTATATAATAACATTATACCATTAACTAATTAATCATTATAGTACCTATAACCTAATAACCTTAAATCTCAACTCATAATCCTATAAACCTAATACCTAATACATATAATATACTAGTATTTAATATACAAATTTATATAAACATGATATATAACTACTAATATAAGATAGTATGTATCAAATTAAAATTAAAAAATTATTATAATGATTATTTATTATTACCTACCTGAGCATAAAACCTTTTGACATTAATATTATTATAACACATCATACTTAGTATATTTTCATTAAATAATTTTAATAATTCTATCTTATATTTATATATATATAGTTACCTTGCTAACTTTTATGCAAGAAGACTCCTCTCAAAGACCTTTTTTATTTGAGTTAAGCGCAAATACACGACATGAAAACTCTATCCCCAAAAAAAAAATCGAAAACGAGTAATAGTATGTTCACAAACAATCAATTGAAAAAAGAACACTTATACTCATTCTATTTTATCTGATCACACCAAATTTATCATTTCTAGCACCATACAGTTAATAATTAAATAAGTAGATTAGTGCGTCTCAGAATATGAAAAAAACTCTTTGAACAATTCAACACCTCTATTAAATAAAATTAAAAAGAAAAGAAATTAAAAATTTATCGAGCTTCATCAAATACTGTAAATATTGAAGAAATTAAACTTATTTTCTTCTTTCAATTGGGTAAATTTTACTTTTTATTATATAATCCAAAACGTTCACCATTAAAGAAATATAGTTTAAAGATGTAACTGATGAAGAAGGACGCTATAAAGATGATAAAAAAAAAACTAAATAATTAAAAAAAAGTAATGAATCATAAAAAATAATTTAATATTTGATCTCAAAAGCTGATTTTAATATTATGAGAATAGAGATATTATCTTACTTTTATAATGGTATATATATATAGTGTAAATTTTACTCTTTTCATTTTTAATAAATAATATTTCTCCAAATGAAATACGTAATGAGAAAGGCAAATATATGTCCATTATTTTATGAGTGATATATATATAAGTAAAGCATTTAATAATTAGATTCCAAAAATAAATATTATATTGATACACTATTGAGGTATAAATACAGGTAAACTTATATATATGATATATAAACATATTAAAATAAAGGCTATAACTGATGTTGCGTTATATTCTCTTATATATTAATATAATAATTATTTATATATTATATTATATTATATATACTTAGTATATATATTATATATGGTTCTCCTTTATTTTATAACTACTTTCAATTTAATTCATTTACTCTTAATATATTTTTTGGCCGTAATAACGAGAGAGACCGTTTTGTTCTGAAAATCGTCTCAGATACGGCGCATTTTTTAAATTCTTCATTTTGGAACTCTAAACCATTATCACTCTGATAAAAAAACTATAAAAATCAATAAGAAAATCAGACAAAAGAAATTTTATTATTATATTATTATTATTATTATTATTATTATTATTATTATTATTATTATTATTATCTATTATGTAATTTACTATATTACGATTTTTTCAGTTAAAAAAAAAATAAATATAATATTATTATATTATTTATATATTATTAATTATAATTAATTATTAATATAATTATATATATATATAATTATATGTGAGGAGCTCTTATAATTTACTGTGAGAATATATATAGAAATAAATAATATTAAAAAAAGAATTTTCAGTTTGCCAAAGGTATACTTTCAAGATAATATTAAAGAATAAGTATGGAACCTAACATTATAACTGATTACTTGGCCTATTATTAATACTTTATAATATAGCCCTATTTGTATCAATTGATGATCTCGCAACTTGTTGCCCTTAATTGTTCGAGAATTATAAAACGACAAGTATGCATTTAAAATATGATTTTTTTTTTCATGAAATTATTTTTTCTTTTTCTTAAGCCTGAAGTAAAAGCAAAAACACAGTCCCAACGTATCACCAAATCATGTGGGCGAGGAAATGACAATTTTTCCCCAAACAACTTCCAGTTGTGTGTCTGTAGACGACATGGTCTACCCTGGACACCATACGCAAACGATCCATTTCACATTCGAGTTAAGTTAAAGCAACTTATAACGAATTGCAGGAGTAGGTACATGGATGATAAAGCATATGCTAAATGTGATACACAGTGTGTAGGGGATTCAATGAACACATGTGTCTGGATATAGTGAAAGGTTACTGGCGACTTTACAATGTATGCGCACGAGACGGTCTCTGTCTAGCTTGCATTCCTCTCTGTTTATCTTTCGTCGGGTCTAATGATACCATCTCCTCTCTCTTCTCTACTCCCTCATCAACATACTACCTGCGATAACTCGTCTACAACTCTCCTCTCTCGTGCTACTTCGCATCTACCTCTGCTTCGTTCGTGCTGCGTGACTCATTCGTGAGCATACTCATTTTCAACGACTTCTCTCTCTACGTGCACAACTTCTTCTCTCGTCTTGCGCTCTATTCTTACTACTAGCTCTCGTACATATCGTCCTGCTCGCGTCTTCTTCTCTATGCTCTACGTTGTGCTGGCATCGTGGCTCTCGCTCGTATCATGCTCTATAACTCTAGCTTTATATTGAGTCACTTTTTTTGGAACTCATATTTGATTTTATACTCTCTGTAAAGGGTGAGTTGATTCTATATGACATAAAGCGCTCTTATAGATGTGGACTTGTGAGCAATAGTCTAAGGAGACACAGACACACTCGAGAGTGATTGAGCAGTGGAGATAGGTAATTCTCTCTTTTCTATCACAGATTTATTTAGCTACATATTGTCTTTGTCCCAGGTAGCTATCTCAAGAATATAATATAGAGAGAATTGTCATATGCCGCAACCTGAAACAACTGGTCTATGTCATCCTCTAGAAAATTATATACTTTTGTCTTTGCAACCATTATTGCATTATAGAAGCCTAGAATAGAAAATTCTGTTTAGTCATGTATATTATAATATCAATCATAATTGATATTATATATTGTCAATCAAGTTAAGATTAGTTACCTTCGAAAGTCCTTCGAATAGGCACTTCGATTAAAAAGCTCTTCGAAAGTGACAGTATATTACAGATAAACATATTATAATAGATTAGTAAATCTGTATTATTATTGTCTGGGAAACATAGCTCAGTTTTCTATTTTTGATTTACAGTAGCTATGTTTTCCATGGTCATCACAGAGAGTCTGTTTGTCAACTATAATGTATATATTTATTTTAGTTGTACTATTTATGTAAATAGTTAGGTTTATTTTATGATAAACCCTTGATGAAAATATTTTCGCCATTTAAAAAAAAAATGGGTGCTTAATCTTTAATTTTATCTTTCTTTTTTTAATCCTATTTTTATATTTTTTTTTTGATGTCTGTATGTTATTATTCCTTAATTTTCTTGTTTATTTTCATTTGAAGGCTTATTTTATTTCAGTTCTTAATTTAATTTTTTTTCTTGTTTATTTTCATTTATTCTTTGTGTATATTTTTTTTCATTCTGTATCTTTTATTTTGTCTAGTACTCCTTGTCTTTTTTTTTTTTTTTTTTTTTTTTTTTTTTTCATATTTTTATCTAAACCCTCCTCCTCTTGCGTTGTATAATGTACTTGAGAAAACCTCCCTTCGAAATTGATGTCATATTCTCTCCTTTGCTGATCTCTCAGTCAGTCAGATCGAGCGCGTTTTCTCTGCCTCAAGTCACCAGAAGGTTTGGGATCACTTCACCAAAGCTCAAAGGCGGAACATTGAGATGTGGAAGAAGCAAGCAGAGGTAGGGAAGGCGGGCTCAACACTCGTATTTGGGGCTTAATTAGTTAGTTAATATCCTGTGGGTAACTTTTTATTTTTTATTTTTAATACCCTTCTGATGTGAATCTAAAGCCAAATTGTTCAGATTAACAGAAAAATATGCGGATGATTTGGTTCTGTGGCGAATCTGAGAGAGAGTTTGAGTTAAGGGGATTGATAGAGAGATTTGGCAGGGTGTGTGAAGGAGGGGCTTGAAAGTAAACGTGGATAAAAGTAAGATTATGGTTGAGTGAGGACACTCCTCAGTGTGATTATGTTAGATGGTGAGCAGCTAAGAACAAGTGTCTGGGTTTAAATGTTGGGGTATATGTTGGATGAGAAGGGAACGGACGATGCAGAGTGTAGTAGGAGAAAATTGAATGGCAGGAAGGTGGCTGGTGCAATTAAATCGTTGGTGAATGCAAAGGGACTAAGTCTTGAGTGTGCTAGGGGTCTTACATGAGGGGTATCTTATGTATGTTGTTATTGTATGGTAGTGAGACTATGATTGGAATAGAGAAGTATAGATCTAAAGAGAGTTCAAATGTGTTCAGATGGACAATCTTGAGATGGTTGTTAGGTGTGAGAAAAGAATTGATAAAGAGAGGAATGAACGTATTAGAGGTGATTGTGGTGTGAAGAAAGGGAGTAAATAGAATAAATGAAGTATGTTGAGATGGTTTGGTCCTTGTGGAAAGGATGAATGATATTAAGCGGGGTTAAAACGGATGTATAGTGGTGGGTGTATTTGGAATCGACCGCCTGGAGAATAGAGAAAGTGGATTAGTCAGTGAACGAAAGAATGTCTGGAGAGAAATGTGAGTTTGGCAGAGGCAGAATGAGTGCATGATAGGAGAGAATGGCGGGGGTTTTTGTATGGGGGCACTTGTGGCCACCTGGGCCAGAGGATGACCATACAGTGACGATTTACCATAGTGAGGGTCCGTCACTTTGGTCCATAGTTATAAATTGGATTTTCTGTCTGTGGCAAATCTCACTTAATTAATGGTACAGAGGGGCGATAAGGGGCGCTCTTTTCGACGTTTGTCATGTTCTCTACTGCTTTTCTTTTCCGATGCTTGTACAGCTCCTTACCCCCAATTGGGAAATAGAAGGAAGTGAAGAAAGAAAGAAAAATGAAATAAATAATACTTTGCTATTTCTTTCATAATTTTTCAGTGGTGATCTTATGAGAAAAGTGACTAAACCCAAAATTTTATCTTTTGTTTTGTAACTAAACAAATATCAAAGTTTCTGTGTAGATGATTTCAGGGTTATCAGCTCATAATGAATTTTGCATGTATCATCCGTAGAGATTGGAATACAATACTTTTTAAATTTTCTATTGACAGGCAAATTTTTCTCTGACCTCTTTAAAATTTAATTTTTTTGAGTTACCATCCTCTTGTCCAAAATATAGAAGAATAATGTATAAAATCTGATATATATATACAGGTATATATATATATATATATATATATATATATATATATATATATATATATATATATATATATATACAATATTATTTTTATTTTTTTATTTATATTTATATATAACATATATATATATATATATATATATATATATATATATATATATATATATAAAATTGCAGTTATGTTACTGTTCCTCTGATGCTGTAATATTTTGAAGAGTTATTTATACTTCATTTTTTACAGGTTTATACATGACATTCTTCATAGGTATTTCTGCTATTGGGTTGGTTTACATTTTATAGCTCTTCTCTCTATATCATACACTTTTTTATTGAATGTAATTATTATTATTATTATTATTATTATTATTATTATTATTATTATTATTATTATTATTATTATTATTATTATTTGAGGGTGGTAGACTAGTAACAATATCTGAACAATTTGGTTTTAGTCTTAATTTTATTGTAAATTAAAAAATTAAAAAAAATTATTAAATAAATAAAACAAACAAATTTAAAAAAATGTAAATTATAATACGAGTGTTGAAAGCTGCCTAAATTTATTTATTTAATTTATTTATTTAAAAAAAAAATAATAATAATAATATTGGGTCTCCATTCTAAGGTGAATTTTGAGAGGTAGTTCAACAGTAGTTTGTATAGTTTTAATGATAATCTCCATAGTCAAAATGAACTAAATATTTTAATATTATTATTATTATTATTATTATTATTATTATTATTATTATTATTATTATTATTATTATTATTATTATTCTACTATTAAAATAAATTTAAACCGTTTTTACCTTTTGCGATCCTTATCCATCAAAAAATTTATATTCCTCATTAGTTACTTAATAAGAACAAATACACAGACCATCTTTTAATACTTGTTGTATCTTTCGTTTTTGCCTTCTGCTTACCCAGAAATCTTATATTTTTGTAAATGTTTGTAATTTTGGTAGTGCTTTGAGCCACATAATTCTTTTCTATAACAACAGTAGAATTAATGAATAAGTGATTCTAAAATAAATTAAATTTTGGTGATTCTTTGATTTCATTATTTAATTTCATTTTTTTTAACTTTACCCAATCTTCTTTAATATAAGATATTAAAAATAAATTAAATATTTTTAATTATGAAAACTTTTTAATTCATTGTGAATTCTTAAGTTTTTCACATCTAGTTTAATATAAAATTTTCTCTTCTTTCTGTTTAACAAAACTACTTTAGCATTTTATTTGCAAGTAACGAATATGGATTTTCTTTTTAAGTTGATACCTCATTTGCAATTTCCTTTATTCAACGAGGGGAAACTCCTACAGGAAATTTTTTTCGATATATTGAATCCGACACCTACTCCTCACATGTCCTACCAGTTAATGTGCATACGTTACTCAAGCATAAATCGAAATAAAATACCGAAAATAACTGAATGAAATTCAACCTACTACTACTACTAAAAAAAATTAAAAAAAACAAAAACAAAAAACAAAAACAATAGTTCATTCTAGACTTTCGTAGTGTTTTATTTTTACAACGCATACTCGAAGGATTGATTCCAATGAATTACGTCATCTATTTCCAAATGTTGTGAAAAATTTGAACAAATAAATTTTTATCGTCTACTTTTAACAATTCTTTCACCCATTCCAGTGATGACGTCTCTTAAAGCCTTTAGTTACTTATGGTTTACAGCTGTTAAATGTCAGATACCTGAAAACAAATATATATATATATATATATATACTATATATATATATATATTTTATAAACTAATAGAGATAGTTAGTATATATATGATATATATAATATATATATATATATATATATATATTAATATATATATATATATATATATATATATATATATAATATTAATATCTATTCTATATCTTCTATCTATATATATATATATTATATAATAATATATATATATAATATATAATATATATATATAATAATTAAATATAAATATATATATATTTAATATATATATATATTAATATAGTATATATCATACTATATATATTGAATAATTTTGAAAATTGAGATCGTGAGGTCATAATTGGTCCCACAACATTGTGATTTAGAGACATTACAATTCCTAATCGATTTATTAATTAAGAATTGAAAAACGAGTTCTCTCATAACCATTTAGACTGATTCGGCGTGACGTAGATTGCACGGTAGTGTTGGGATAAATGTCCTTGTTTTCATTGTATATATAATTTCCTGAATGAAAATTGACTGAGTAAATGTTGTTGTGCTGGGGTAAGAACAGTGGCCAAGAGATTTACCCATTGATTTTGTTACAAAGTTGTCTAGAAAATCAACGCCAATTTCTTCTCATCTCACCTACTTACTGCCTGTACTGAATTGCACAATATCTTATACTACTCTTCCACTTTTTTAACCATCTTTAATTATAATTTCATATATATATATTATATATATATATATATATAATATATATATAACATTGTTAGTTATATATAAATAAATATATAATAGTTATATTATATATTAGTAATATATTAATATATATTTGTATAATATATATATTACCATCAGCATCCCATCTCGTGAATTTTTTAACTTTAGCATTAGTATTCTATATTTTTCAAAAAAAATAGTACAATACTGGTAATTTTTGTGATCAGTTCTCTGTACTAGAAAACCTCATATATAAGAGACGTTCAAGAAATCAATTACATCGCCAATATCTATTCTCTAACCCCTGCCTCGCTCACTCTGAGTACCATCAAGAGTATACTGTCACAGCAAAAGGCAGTATTTTTCAATATTGATCAATTTGATGAGTAAAGCTGAGTCACTCCCGAACTTTAAAGAGCTGTAAATAATGAAGAACAATATAAAGTAAGCTGTTGGGATCCTAAAATTTTTTCAAAAACTCCTTTTCACATGGTTGATTATTCTATATAAAATAAGGAAAGGAAGTTATTCAAAATGGATGATTAGTTTATATTTGTAAGGAATATTGTTATCCGACATATTTTGAGCGTTTTCTCGTTTCACGTTACTCTTAGATAGGTTGAGTCTCAAGTAGAAACGGACTAAATAACTGCGATTTACCTTTAATTAACACTTTATCATTATGAGAGCTTTGGAAATAGTTTTCATTTTCGTTGCTCATAAACAGTCATTAAGCAAGTATTTGACAATACTTAGTAACAAAGTATACGATCTATGGGCGTAAACAGTAATGGTGCGCTTTCCACTTCTCCCAAAAAGATATTAAAAGAAAACGAAAACACCCTTGAAATCCACTCGTTTATCAGTTGTGCAAGATGTATCCTTTAACAGACTATGTATAAATCGGTCAGTTTTATTATTATTATTATTACAATTTGATATTTGATAAGAAGTGGAAGAAAGAATGCAGATTTACTGAAAATCCTCAAAGAGCATGCTCTTTGTTTATATTAGTCATATATTATAATATATATTAGAATATATATTATATATATATATATATATATATATATAGTATATATATATAATATTTATAATACTATATTATAGTATATATATAATATATACATATATATATATTTATATAATTATATAGTATATATTAATATATATATATATATACTATATATATTATATATATATGTAATTTTTGCCCCACCAACTGCCTGTTAATTTGTTCAATACAAGATTTTTTATGGAGTGCTAATTATTTATTTTTTTTGTTTTTTTGTTTTGTAGGCCTTTGGGCAATAATATTTTGATGGGTGATAAATTATGTAGAACCTTTCTTTCCTCTTTAAATGCTTCCCTCAGGTTTACTTTCCTTGAAAAAGTGAATTTAATTAAAAAAAATTTGTAAGTTTATATAAAATGTTTTTTAATTGAATTTTAATTGATTTTCCGCAATAGAAATCATAAATTTATGATTGCATCAAGCAGGAAGCAACGAATACGAATTTTTGAATTTTTTGTCATTTATATTTTCATTGCAATGAAAAAAAAAAAAAATTTGAAATAAAAAAAAAATTTTTTTTGTGTTTTGTGAAAAAGCAAATATAAAATAAAATAAAATTTTTATTTTGGAAATAGTTGTATTGTGTAGACATACATAGAAATAGATTCACAGTTGTACACAGAAATTTAGCTTTACTAATCAAGCAGCTTTTTAAATTAGCTATATATTTATTCTTTCATTATTTATTTTATTATTTGTATAATTATATATATATATAAATATAAATAACACAAAATATATTGTATATTTATGTATAGTATAAATTTTGCTATGTATATTAGATTATTTATAATATTTTTTATTAAAATATTTTAATAAAATTACTAATAACATCGCTTTAAAGTATAATATTTATTCTTGCTTTCTTTGTTTATTATTTTTATATATATTCTACCAGGGATGGCAATTTGGGTGATTTTTTTCGATTTTTTTTTTAAAAATCAATTTGTGTTTTTTGATTTTTTTTATTTCTTCTATTTTTTCAGATTCGTAACGTCACGCGATATATAATTTGTGACCTGCAAATTACATTTCGCGTGTCGTTACGAATCCAAAAAATCAAAAATATCAAAAAAATCAAAAAAATCACAAATTGATTTTTTTAAAAAATCAAATAAAATCACACTTTTTCGTGCCATCCCTGTAATATATATTAGATATATAGATATATATATATATTTATATAATATATATATATATATATATATATATATATATATATATATATATATATATATATATATATAAATATAATATATATATTATAATTATACTATATAATGTATATATATATTAATAATATATATACAATATATATTGATATTATATATATATATATAATATAATAATATATCTATATATATTATATATTATATATATATATATATATATAATAATATATATATTATATATTAGGGAGGCATAGGGGACCACTCTGGAAGGACTAAGCCCCTCCCCCTAGTGTGAAGATCTCATACCTCGTCTGCATACATTGTTTATGAGTAAGTAGTGAATCTATTGCAGGGTATCAGGTAATTTAGTATTTAGTTCTAAAAACACACAAATTAAAAATGACCACACACGCATTTTAAACCGGGATTACCAATCATTGCTAGATATAAATTTTTAAATCTAGAGGAAAAGGTTAAAAAAAATATATATAAACTGAATAGTATCCCCTTTTTCTCCTAGTGAGAAATCAAATGTTATAACTCAAGCCGTTGGGCGATTTAGTTATTAGATTGATTTGTATAGAAAAAATCAATTTTTGCATTTTTTGAATTTATTGATTTTTTGCTTTTTTGATTCTTTTGACTTTTGATTTGATTTGTGCAGATTCGTGACGTCCACGCGAGAAAGTATATATATACTACATATATATATATACTAGATATTAAATATATATACTCATCAGCTGAGATATATAATTATATATATATAGATATATACATATATATATATATATATATATATATATAATTTATATATATATTATATATAGTATATATATATATTTATAATTATAGATTATATATATATACTATATCTATATATATATATATATATATATATTATATAATATATATAATATTAATATATATATATATTTATATATAATATATATATATATATATATATATATATAATATTATATAATATTTATATAATATATATATATATATAATATATATATTATTATATATATATATATATATATATATATATTTATAGTGGTATATATTATATAGTATTCGTAATATAATATAAGACTAGAGATAACGACTGATAGAGTGTGACTGGATTAGATAATATAAATATATAGTATTATAAGAGACAGTAAGAGACGCAGAATCTAATCTAGAGTGTCCCATTCAACCATAAAAATTAGATTAAAATAATTTTAATATAATATATATATGTAATTAATGCATATAATTATATGATTAAAAGCCACATGAGCCTACGGACGTATCCGTAGACTGTCCAGTTACCAACAGAATTATAGTTAAGAATAATAATTAAAAGCCACATTGGCCCCTCTAGATCTAGAATGATCGCCCAGATCATCCATATAATTAAGATAATTAAGGTAATTAAGAATGAAGCCACATGATAATATTCAGACTGAACCATTCAACCATCCTTTGAATATGTTATTTGGTAGAATAAATATAATTAAGAAGCCTGCATTACCATCTAAATACAGTCAATCAACCCATAATAATAGAATAGATACTTAAGAAGCTGAATGGTCCTATTTAGACTGTCCCAGTCACCATAAAAATTTAATAAATTATAGAGCCGCATTGAGCTTCTAGAAATGTCCCAGTTTAACTTGCATATGGAAACAAATTATACAAGAATATTACTTAAGAAGCCGCATTGCCTTAAAAAGACTGTTCTGACAAGAGAATAATAATTAATATAAAATAATAATTAAGCACACTTGATTATCTAGACCGTCCCAGTCAACTAATAATAATAAAGAATAATGAACTTAAGGAAGTCGCCATGTCTTTTTTTAGGGCTGTCCCAGTCGACTAAAATAAAAATAATAATTGAGAAACCGCATTGGCCCTCTCAGAATGTCCCCCAGTCAACCCATAAAATTAAGAATAATTTTTTACATAATAAATTAATGTAATTAAAATGAATAGTATCTTAAACTTAAAAAGCCAGAGGAGCAGATCTAGACCTCTCGCAGCAAAACAAAAATTATAAATAAGAAACATATTCCAGAAGACGCATGGGTCTATCTAGACGTCCCAGTCAACCTTAAACAATTAATAATTAAAATAAATTATTCTTAATTATTAATATTATAGGATTGAACTGGGAATCTAGATAGGCCCAGTGGGTTCTGAATGATATTCCTTATTTATTAATTATTATGGATTTACTTGAGACATTCTAGAGGGCCAATGCGACGTTTTAATTATTATTCTTAATTATTGTAATTATTGTTGGTTGACTGGAACAGTCGAAGTAGGCATTGTGCTTCTTATAATAAATACAATTCATTAATACATAATTATTATTAAAAATTATCTTCAAGATAATTTTTTGGGGTTGACTGGGACATCTAGGATGGGCCCAATGCGGCTCTCGCAATTACATTAATTTTTATTGGTTGCTGGTAACGCTCTAAAATGACCATGGCGGACTTTCTTAAGTATTCATTACTTCATTTATAATGAGTTGACTGGACATTCTTTAGAGGGATCAATGTGGCTTAATTATTATTTCTAAATTATTAATATTTATTGGTTGACTGGACAGTCTAATAGGCCCATGCGGCTTCTCAGTATTATTCTATTTATTATTTATTGGTTGAATGGGACATTCTAGAGGGCCAATGCGGCTTCTTAATTAATTTTTATTGGTTGAATGGGACAGTCCTAAAAGGACATCGCGGCTTCTCAAGTTTATTCTTATTTATTATGAGTTGACTGGACATTCTAGAGGGGTCAATGTCAGCTTGCTTAATTATTATTTTTAATTATTAATTATTATTGTTGACTGGGACAGTCTAGATAGGCCCATACGCTTCTTAAGTATTATTCTATTCTATTATTTATTAGGTTGACTGGGACATTCAAGAGGGCCAATGCGGTTCCTAATATTAAATTTTTATTGTGTTTTCACTTCAAGAATATTACTTTACCGCTTCTTGAGTTTATTCTTATTTATTATGAGTTGACTGGGAACATTCTAGAGTGGTTAATGCAGCTTTATTTTTTTCTGAATATAATTAATGCTGAATTACCTCCTCTAGAATGTCCCAGTCAATCCATAATATAAAAGAAGAATAATACTTAGAAGCCGCATGGTCCTATTTAGACTGTCACAGTCAACCATTACAAATTAATAATAGAGAAGCCGCATTGGTGGCCCTCTAGAATTGGTGACCAGTGCAAAGCCCATAATAATAATAAATACGAATAATAGACTTGAGAAGCTGAATAGGCCTATCTGACTGTAAACGGTCACCAATATAATATATATATAGCCTAATTAAAAATAATCAATTAAGAAGCCAGCATTAGACGCCCTCTAGAATTTCCGTCAACTTCTAATAAATAACGAAATAATATGGTAAGTGCCGCATCGGAGTCCTTTGAGTATCTGGTGCCAGTCACAGATAAAATTAATAATTTAGAAGCCGCATTGGCTCTAAGAATGTGCAGGTAACTCATAATAAGCTATCAGATAATAAGATAGGGGAATAATTTCTGAATAAACTTCATCGGTTACTACCTTTAATGGAAACAGATAAATGAAATAATAAAAATTTAATTATAAAGCGCATTGACCCTCTAGAATGTCCCAGTCAATCCATAATAAATAAGAAATAATACTTAAGAATCGCATGGCCTTTAGACGTTTCCAGTCAACAATAAAATTAATACATAAGAAGCCGCATTGGTCCCCTCTAGAACGTCCAGCTCAACCCATAATAAATATATAAAATATAGAATAATACTTAAGTAGCCGCATGGCCTATCTTATACAATCAAGGCTATCCTTAATCCTCAAGCAAAACTCTTAACAGTCCTCGTATGCTGTCCAGCATATCTATGTTCTTTCTAAAAAGGGTGCTAAAATTGTAGACAATATTCATTTACTATACTAACATATATATTATTATCTGAACTACAAAATAAATAATATGCAATTTGTAGGCAATTAGAATTTAATTTTTTTTATCCTTTTTTGGTTAAAAATATTCAATTATGGGAAATAAATGATTTTTCAATCACTAATGAAGGTTTCAGAATTACCGGGTTCAATGCCAATAGTTTGTTGAATATTGAAAATGATATATTTAACAACTTCAATAATACTATATAAATTATTTATTTTTTTATTTTATCTGAAGTTGATAATTATTTATATGAAGAACTCAAAACTTTTTATAAGTAAATACATCAGCGTAAAAAAAGAAACAAGCAAACAAAAAGAAAGTTTAATATTTATTTATAAAAGTTCCAGTAAAAAAATCAGTTGATTTTTGTTCATTTGATTTTTTTCCGTGCCAACCCTGTTATAGGTTGTAAATCCTTAATCCAAATAAAACAATAAATAAACTAATTTTTAACAAGATACCAACAGTTGTGAAGGTTAAAGGGAAAAGTCCCTGCATACTTACCCCATCGAATGTTACTTTTTTTCATTTGCTACAAATTTAATAAACATGTAATACTCCAAAAATATTCTTGTCGGTTAAATTAACAAGTCATGACATGCCATAGTAAAAAGTGTATACAATCTCAACGAATTTCATTTGCGATGACAACTCTAAGTTGGTACTTTGTTTGGACTGTATATTGTTGATTTGGAATTCTGGTATTTTGTTTTTCTGTTCATCGTTTTATAGATACGCGTTTTCGATTAATTAAGAAATCTATGTCAGAAGTTAATAACTCGTTTTCGTTTCTCCTTCACTTACATTTTCTCTGTAATAGCCTCATTCGTGATAGTGGTAGTAGTCAGAGGGTAAAACTGATCAATAATACCTAAAATAAAGCACAAAAAAAAAAAAAAAAAAAAAACACGCATCTATAACTATGGCAAGTGACAAGATCAAAAATAATATGCATCCCACATACAGCAATATGACCAACTGACTAAACGAAGTTGCCTCATTAACTTAGTTCGAGAGGAGAATCATGAACAATAATAAAATGGAGCCTAATATTATGACCATTATTTATTCTGTTTCCTTTTAATGTTCCCTTTTAATATATATTATATAATATATATATATTATATAAGTATAATATATATATATTAAATATAAATATAATATATATATATTATATATAATATTTATATTTATAGGCTATCCAGGGATTTACTCCGTAAGAAAGAATGCTTTGGGAAATTAATCCGAATTTTCATTGTTAGAGGGATACCATACATTTTATTCCCTCTATAACTTATTATTTATACATTAATATAAAAAAGACTTCTTTTCGCATTTTTTAAACTCCACATCGAATTTAAAAATATGCGGTTTAAATTTATTATTAATTTATGACTGGTTGTTAGTTGGCTTTGTAGGCTACGCCCATACTTTTGCGTAGCTTATTTCGTAGATGAAACTGACGATATTTTTAAAATAACAGGAACGAATATGTTTTATAGATTTCAATAAATTTAACAATTTTATAAAAAGGAAGAGTTAAATGTGAGATATGTCAAATATATTTGCGTACAAAAAAAAATAAAATAACAAATACTATTTTAGATTGCAATAAGTGCAAAAATCTCAGATCACCCATTCTTCGTCAATGACGATTTATTTTCAAAAAAAGAAATATTTGTATAATAATTATAAGTAATAATGATTAAAATCTATTTAGAGAATTTTTATACGTTAATCGTTAAAATAAATAGACTTTTCTTGTAAATTTTGTTTTGTTTTTAATATAACAAAGGTATACTGCACCGATGGCAGGAGTCGGGGTTCTCGGCCTTCCGGCGACGGGGTTGGACTATTCCCCCCCTCCGGGAGGGTTCCTGGACTCTGGATCCGGTATTTGGGTGTCGCGGGGGTTCCCCGCCCCTCCCCTACGGGTTATGGAAAACTTCCCCCCCTGTTCCCCGTCGGCTCGAGCCCTACATTGCCGTGAAATACCTTAACAAATAATAATATATATATATATATTATATATATTATATATATATATAATATTATATATATATATATATAATCTAATATATATATAATATATATATAATAATTAAATATATGCTATGTCCCCGGCGGCTCGAGCTCCCCCCCAAAAAAAAAGCCATTTTTTTAATAACATTTTTCCTAACCAACATTTTTACAAGGATTCATATGGTATTGCCTTTTCCTGTGCTATTGTAGTTTTTGAGATTTTTTTTTTTTTTACAGCTTTCCCACTAAAGGCAGGGATTCCAAAAATGTATTCATTTCCCTGTAGCTATTGTAGTTTTTGAGAATATTATATACGTATATATATATATATTATTATATTAATTATATATATATATTATATTTTATATATATTATATATATATATATATAATATATAATATATATAAATTCTTGGGACTATGGTGAGGTTCAAAATACATTTAAATGTTGTTTTTTTTATATAGTTATTAAATCAAAAAACTAAACCGGGATTTTCATATCTCTTGATTATTTCCTTCAAAATTTGCTTTGGAGTAAGATCCCTGGGAATATCCTATATATATTTGAATAATAGATATAATAATTATATTTATAGTATAATATATAATATATATGTAAATATATAAATATACTATAATAGTATATTATATCTTAATTAAATATATTAAATTATATATATATATACATGGTAAGCAGCTAGTTTATCGGCCTAATCGATCGCTCGTGATGCTAGAAGGCAAGATTATGATGTAGATTTGTTAAAAAACGTGTGTTTTTTAATCGCTTTTTTTTTATCCATGTTTCTTTATAGTTTTTCCTTCATTAATATTAATTTTTTTATTTTTAATTGTAAATCGAACTAATTTAAATGTAAATTATTAGTTTTTTTCTATAATAAAAAAAAATTTTATTAACATTCTACTAAAATATTTATTATGTTACTTGTTACTAATAGGAAACGTGTTACAGATAATAATTAATTAATCGATATTTTAATATTACTATAAAGCAACATTGCCACATCAAGTTGATAATATCTCATAAAATTTTTAACAATGGCTGGAAGAAAACAAAGACCTGGTCCATTCTCTTATTTACTGTTAAGGAAATCATACATCAAAGGTAAGAGAGCACTCTGTAAATTGTGCTTCCCTGAGGTGGCAAGTATGGTTAAAGGAAAGAACCAACAGCATACCTATATTGCAAAAAATGCGAAGTGATGACCATAAAATGAAATACTGGGATCAGAAAAGAGATAAAAGTACGCAAAACAAGAAAAGGAAGCAAAGTAAGAAATGCAAATGCTAACAAAGCAGAAAAAGAGCAAACAAATAGCCTTCAGTGACTCCCAGCAAAAAATTCCTATGGGATCCCATACATTCCTATTAATAAGATAAGAATGGATAGGATCCTATAGGAATTTTTGTGGGCTTGTTTCCTATCAATGATAAATCTGATTATGTTCAAATTGCTCAATGTGAAGACAATAAAGGTATATATATATAATATATATATTATATATATATATATATATATATATAATCTATTATATATATATATATTATATATATATATATATATTATATTATATTTATATATATAGTATATATATATTATATATATAATATATATATATATATATATAATAATACTATATATATATATATATATATATATATATATATATATAATACTATATATATTATACTATATATATTATACCAGATTAGGAAAGGCTTTTTTGGGCCCAATTTTTTTACCTGCCCTTGACCTTTTTTGACCGCGACTTTTTGTCGCGACCTCTTTTGCCCGACCTTTTTGGGGCTTGACCTCTTTTGAGAACCCAAATTTTTTGAGAACCCAAATTTTAGAGAACCCAAATTTTTTGAGACCCAAATTTTTGAGAACCAAAATTTTTTTAACAACCCTAATTTTTTGGGAACCCTAATTTTTCAGCACCCTTTCGAAGAAAGGGTTGCGCCAAAACGTTGCGCAGCAACCGTTGTAGGTACCCCACCCTAATCTTTTCGACCAGCCTTTTGGTCTTCCATGGGTCAATGTTTGGCCCACCCTGAATTATTGGCCAATCCTAATTATGTGCTGTTTTTATTGGCATTAACCCTAAATTTTTTCGTACCCAACCTTTTGTCTTCCATGGTCAATTTTGGCCCACTCTTAATTTTTGGCCATCCCTAATTTTTTGGTCAACCCTTTGGTCTCTCCAGGGGGCATTTTGAGGAAACCCAAATTTATTTTACGGGTTAACCTTGTGTGTCTAAGTACAATTTCTCACCAGATTACTTACACGACACAGATTGCTTTACACTCACCACACAGATTTAACTGTAAACACACAGACTTTACTTACACTGCACACAGATCTTACTTACACACACATAGATTTACTTACACTCACAGACCAGACTTGTACTTACACTCTCAGCCCACAGGATTTTGACTACACACACAGATTTACCTTACACACACACACAGATCTTACTCTACACACAACAGATTTTACTTACGGCCACCACACCACACACAACCACACGTTACACTTATACAACAGTTCACATGATCACTGTACGACTCTCCCATACGATTACTTACACTTACCATACACTTACTCATCACAGTACAAACACCTCATACCCTTTGGCTTCCATTGGGTCAATTCTTGGACCTCACCTAAATTTTGGACATCACTATTTTTAGGCAGACCCCTATTTTTTCGGACAATCCCTTTGTCTGCCAGGGGAACAATTTGAGAACGCAAATTTTTCCGTCAACCCTTTTGTATCCCAGGGTACAATTTTGACATTGTAGCTTTTTTGACACTTGTGGCTTTTTTGATGGCTCAATCTTGATGGTCACTTTGATGATGTCATCTTTGTCAGTTCAACTTTGATGGTGCCTATATTGATGGTTCAGATTTGATAGCTCAGATTTATTGATGGTTCACTTTCGATGATTCCAATCACGCGTAAGAAGTATCTTAGTGATGTCTATAGTGTCTAATGAGTATTCAGATGAGTGCCAGGTGCAGTGCCATGAGTTCTAGGCGCAATGAGTCAAATGAGGTGCCAAGTGAGTGCACATAGTGCCAGTGAGTGCCACATAGTAAGTGCCAACTGAGTGCCACTTTTTCAAGCTTTTTCTAGCCTCCCCTGAGCCTAGAATAGCCCAAATATGGGTGTCTACCCCTAGGTTATAAGGTATCGAGGAATCGATTGGTGTATATTACAAGATGCTAGGATGCTTCCTCCTATGAGTTAGTCTTTTTCTATCACTTATACACTATATATTATATAACATATATATATATTATATATTATATAAATATATATAGATATATCTATATAATTACAATATATGTATAGTTATTTTAATTATTTTACTTGCGACAACACACACAAACACACAGATACACTATGACACTTATAACCACATTTCACTATGACACTTATGCACACTATGACAACTTATAAGCATCTTATCACTCTCCTAGACACTTACAACTAACCCGATATACACTTTAACTCACACTCACCATAGACACTTTACTTACACTTACATACAACAACTCACACACCTACGATATTTTGATTCCTTCACTTTATTGCTCATTTTTGTTGCCTCATCTTTGATGACTCATCTTTGATGAGCATCTTTGATGATCATCATCTTGTGAATGAAAGTCTCTTTGTCGGTTCACCCCTTTGATGTTCATCTTGATAGTCCAGATTACTGAATTGTTCATGCTTGGAATGGCTCCCATACCTGAGCCTAAATACAGAGTTAATTAATTCTTACCCTATTTATAAACTGATCACCAGCCGCAGAGATGATCCCCCGCTGAAAGGCCCACGAAACCCTGCAACTCGCCGCGTGCCACCCCGCCGCGTCCCGCCGCCTCGTCCCGCCACCGCTCCCGACCGCCCGCGTGCGCGCCGCAGGCGCAATATTCCCTGCGAATTATTATTTATATACTACTATGAGGCATCTCAATTTTTCATTCACTATCTAACATTTTTGAATTAAAAATACTTTTCGCGAGAAACCTAAATGTAACTCATTATAGACCTAAGTTAACTATATTGATTTAACACATATATTTATTACATAATTTTTTCTTTATATTTTTTTACTTATATACTTTTAATTTATATAATTTTTAAAAAAATCTGTATGTAAGACAGAAAAAACAGAGGTTTTGATATATATAACATCTTTATTTACTATTTGCTACGAAATTTTAACATTAAAAACATTTACATTACATAACTTAAAGCAGTAAATCAGTAAATAATAGAGGTGATTACCTAACACCTAAGGGATTATGTATGCTTTTGTTTTACTGTTTTACTGCTTTACACAGTTATATGTTTTACTGCTTTAACTTCATCATTTTATTAAAATTACATACCCTAAAGCAATGTAAATAAAGGTAAATTAATAGAGGTGTTACTAGCAACAAGGGGTTAGTATGGTTTTGTTTTACTGCTTACTGATTTAACTCCATTTTTATCTGCTTTAACTCATATGTTTTACTGCTTTAACTCAATATATTTACTTAACATTAACATCCCTTAAAACGTAAATCAGTGAAATCAATAGAGTGTGACCTAACACCAAGGGGGATTAGTATGCTTTTGTTTTACTGCTTTAACTGCTTTAACTCAAGTTTTACTGCTTTAACCTCATGTTACTGCTTTAGATCCATGATGTTTTACTGCTTTAAACTCAATGTTTTACGCTTTAACTCATATGAATTTTAATTGAACGATTTATGCATTTTTTAATTATTGTTTAATAACTTTTTTCATTTATTTTATATATTTTATTTATTTTTATTATAATTTTATTTTTATTATTATACTTAGTGTTTATTTACCTCAGCCTCATTGGTTATTTTTATATTAACACACACACCACACTACACACACACAACACACACACTACACCCGCACACTTACTTACACATATAATTTATATTATTAAACATTTTATTTTATTTTTAGTGTATTATCTTTGTCTCATTTTATTAATATTATTGTTTATTTATTCATTTAGAACACCACAGCACCAACAACAGACACCACTACACCCCACCATCCCCGACACTCCACTATTCTCACAATGGGTTCTTCTTTAACATTTACTTTATTAAACATTTTATTCTTATTTTTATTATAATAGCTTAGTTTTTATTATTATACTTCATGCATATTGTTTGAATTATTATTATAGAACACACGCACACACACACAACCACACACCCACACAACACCACACACACCACACACACAGAACACAGACCACCACACACACACACGACACTCACTTCCACACATAATGTGGTTTACTAATTTATTAAACATTTAATGTTTTAATAAACACGTACATTTATATTACGATCTCAAATCTTCACTAAAAGTATTTGGAAATACTTTTAACTCTGAATAAATCATCATTGATAGCTTTGACCAAGAATTATTAGTTAACTGTTAATAACTTTGTTTGTTTAATAAATTTTTATAAATATTCAAGCGTTAAGATGTCTTTTAATAAAATTTTATGAAATTTTATTAAAAACATATATTTACGTACCTTAAAGCAATAATCACTACGTTAGGCCTACACCCCTCTACACCAAGCTATGCCACGTTTTGTATCTTATTGCTTACTGCTTTAGCTATCATCTTTGTCCATGTAATTAAGTATGAAAAAATAACAAAATAAGTTCTTCTCTGCTAACATAAATGTTCATTTTATTAAAATCAATTCTAGGTTTTAATTAAAAAATAACAAGGTATTCACTTATAACACTTTATATTAATTCGCTCGATGTTCACTAAAAATATCTCAAAGTTTTTTAAGAATGAATTCGGTATTCTTCTTTTATTAGTAATATTATTATTACTATTATTATCTATGGTACATTGACAACCTCAGAACACGAGAAAACACAACAAACCGCACTCCTTTACAGTATTAAAACTGACCTCTTTTCTGTAAAAGATGTTGAGATAATAACGCATCTTTTCAGGCTAAATTTAGGATAAACCTTTTTGTACCGCGGGGCGATTTAGGCCTAATTCCAGGTCAAAATATATTTTAAACTGACCTTTTTCTGTAAAATGTGGTGCAATACTACGTAGGCCTAAATTTAGGATTTATAATTTGTATAAGCCTTTTGTATCCGGGCTAATTTGCTGTCAATACACAGGTCAAAAGGTAAATTCCTAGTATAGACAAGAAACATTTAATTAATTATCTTTTATAAATAGTATTTAAAGTTTTCCAAGGCTTAGTCGGTAAAGATCCTTTAAGCAGGCTAGAAGGAAATGTTTCCTTACTTGTGATTGGTCGAGTAATCTATTCTCTATATGACCTCTGTATGTGATTGGCTCAGAATGTATTTTATCTCTTTTGGTTTTAAAGGTAAGTAAAAACATGGTTTTTTCATATCCTAAGGCCTTACCTGTGATTGGATGATAATTATTCTTCTTTAAACGTTTGAGCAGGTGTGTTTATTATCTTTTAGACCCAAAGTCATTTTAAAATCATAGTCATCTTTGGCTGTTAAGCGGTGCACACGTTATCTGATTTGTATTAAAAGTGTTTTATCTAAGTGTATATCATTATTTTATAAGCTAATAACTTAACATTGAGGAATAATTTATTAATTCGACTAGAAATGAAGATAATAATTAATTCACTAGATTTTAGTTGGTCACGTGAAGCAGAACGCAAGAGCGCCCGCAACCGCGACCGTGTGTGTATCTGTGTGAGTGTGTGTGTAAGTAAAATCGTGTGTGTAATGTAAATTATGTAAAGTGTCTATAATTAATATGCTGTGTGTGAGTGTAAGTACAAGCCGTGTGTGTTGAGGGTTAGAAAGAAGTAATACATCCCCCTGTTGGGGGCTTGGGGGGGGGGAAAG
>JABUQX010001918.1:0-12500 GCA_015478945.1 Trachelipus rathkii | reverse complement strand
TGTAAGGACATTGAAGTCTGAGTAAAGACAATATAAAGACTACTGCTGTCGGGTAGCTTTGAGTCAGAGTCCTAACTCCTCCTGTCTCTTCCACAAATGTAGCATATGAGGATGAGGAATCAGATTTATCAGTAAAAGATGCCATGATTGGAAACAGGTCTGAGGATTCAGATGCCAGAATCAGTGAGAACAGAATGTTATGAGCGCCCCTTGATGGTTCTTTCGAAAATTTAGTATTTTTTTAGTTAAGGCCTAATCATCTAGTTACTAACTTTGTGGTACTAATATTATATTCTTATTTGTTAAGTAAATATACATATAGTGTTTCATTATTACTCATTCTTGCTCTATTATTGACAGTATTCTATATTTCGATGTACTTCTTCAGTTTTTTTATCGTTTTTTGCGTCAATTTAGGTTATGTATTATATTATATTTTTTTTTATGTTCTCAATATTTTGTTAGTATTTTTTTTAATTATTTTACTCTTTTTTATTTCTAATGTGCTTATTTTTACGGTATACTTATAATAGGTAAAAAGCTGTTTATAATTCTTTATTAGTTAATAAATTTCAAATGAATAACTACATAAAATAAACGTAAGAAAAATATAGTATAAAAAACACAAACAAAAAAAACGGGAAAATCAATTGTTTTCTATTCATCTGTTTTTTTTTTAATAAAAAACATTTTTTTTTTTTTTTTAACAACGCCAAGTTTAATGAAAATCGATGAGGGTTGGGTGCAGATTACCGTCTAATTTGTTAGAGAATGATCCAAAACCTTATTGCGATTCCTTGAAACGAGAGTAAATATAGAAATTTGGCATCTAGTTAAAGATACCCTTTTTGGGTGAAAAGGATTAACAAAAATATATTAAGAGGTGATCTTGTCTATGGTATTTTTTTGTATTTAAGTGAAAAATTTGTCCATTTTCTGTTCGGTTTACCATCTTTTATAGATTTGTACTCTGTCAGAAGGTTGATCTCCATGTAACTTTATACATTTAAATAAGGTTTATTGTAAAGGGGTAATAGACTGGACAATAGAAAGCCTGAAAAATAGAGAAGAGGAAAATATTAGTCTAATACATAAGTCAATAATACAAGTTGTTACATTTAAAACCAAGTTCTTATTGGTTATTCACACAAAGTAAATGCAATACACCTAACTATTTTAAATTTGTTAAAAATGTTCCATTAATGTTTTTTATTTAAAAAGTAAGATCTAGGTATAGTATAAACTTTAAACATCAAGGTTATATTCAGAATATATATATATATATATATACTGTAGGTATATATTACCATTTTCCAAATAGTAATATGCAGTAAAACCCTTATTTGATTAAGTTCTCATTAATTCTCCAAAACCAAATTTTTATCACACCTTTAACAAGGTCATGCAGAATATATGGGTAAAATTAAAAAAAACAATCGGCTTTATGGAGTGGTTTGCCAGCAAATATGAGGCTATAACTTTTGTAGTTTAGACCGCGGATGTTTAAACTGTATTAGAATAAAGTTTTATAACTATTTAATACCTTCAATACCTCTACAGATCAAGCTTATGGCTACAAGATAGCTCAGGCCATAAGGATAGGTGTACTTCCACCTGATCTGGCATTATTAGAAATTGGTCTTGTAAGCCACTCTCGGTGGTTAACAACTGCAAATAGGATTTGTTGCATATGGGTTTCAAAACATGGTCTTAAAGGCAACAACTTGAAGACGTTTACAACTGCTGTGGATACATTGTTGCGTTACTTATTGCCTGTGCTTGGGTTTAACATATGCATGAGAAATCTCGTTGGTTGGAAGGACTTTGCCACATTCTTTTCAATTGGAAGCTTTCTAAAATCTCAAGAAGTACGAGTAACTAGTTGTTTTTCCAACTCCAACGTTTATTGTGGTTCCATTTAGTAAATGGTGCGTTCAAGAACTTTTTTTGCTCGGGAAAACCCAAGATGTTAGAGGAAAGCAGTGGGTCCAGAAGATAATTTGAATAAGGAATGAAGATGATGATACCCCAGGAGAACCTATCTGTTCGTCCTAGGAAAACACCTGCAGTAAATCCAAATTGCAACTGTGCCCTTTGTGGAACTTGAGTAGTGGTTCATGGAAAGAAGTATATGAACTTCGCACTTACTTGTAAACTCAAAATATCTAGATAATATAGAAAGCTTGTTGAAAGCCAATGCAAGTTCTCAAAGTGCACATGCATGGACATGTGCCATAGCTGAATTGGTTGTAATAACAAGGTAAAAAGGCTTCTGGCAAGGTGTAATTACTCCATGTTTAACCTAGAAGTGTTTTTATTTTCTATTAGTATAGCTAGGAAGCAAACCATATAGGATATCCAGTCAAAAGGTATACCATAGGTCAGATTTGGTATGAATATTGTTGATATTCATTCTTTTTTACCATTTTTATAAAGAGGTTTTTCAGTTTTATAATAAGCAGGAAATATAAATATGAATATGTTTTTTTAAAGCCACTTTTTGAGCAAGATTTCGTTTGAGTTTATATTAATGTTTTCCCTTTTTTTTGGAAATTTCATCATATCATTGAAATCAAGGCACAAAGTGTACGCAAGGGTTATGTTTATGCTGATAAGGAAAAACCTTTAAATTAAGATATTAACATCAAACAAGGCAAGTTTAGTTACTCATAAAAAACAGTGAAATGTTTATTTTGCGCTCAAATTGACACTCCGAATTTCTTCTTCGCTCTCTTCTTCTTCATCTTCCTGTATATTTTCCCCAGATAATGGGATAAGGTGCCAACCGCACGGATAAAGAAAATGCGTGAGAACATGAACGCAGAGTCGAAAGAAAGCCCGAGCTCCTACCTGGCCGTCCTCAGTACCTATTAATTAGTGTGGAGACCCATCGCAGTTCAATAATTCCCCCTAAAGGCTTCATGGGACAGCGTGGGCCTCTCGACTATGGTAATCGTGCAATTTAAGGGGTTCGATGGGTACTTGGCTCCATGGGGCCACAACCATACCCTCACAAATCCCAGCCATTTCACCCTCGTTCATTACACACCTTCTTCTCGATGCTCTATCCAAATCGTCAGATTTGCTCTCCGGGTTCAAACCATTCGTTTAACTGACCAATCCACTTTTTGCTTCGGTCTCCCCGCCGGTCGGTTTCCAACCACTCGCGATGATACATTGTCTATAACAACCGACTGAATCAATTATTCTTTCCATATGACCTAAGACATCTCACATACTTCATTTATTCTCTCATTTACCCTTCTTCACACACATCGTGCCATCTCTACATACGTTCATTTCCTTCTCTTTACAATTCTTCTGGGCGACATAGTCACACTCCTAAGAGTGTCATGCTGAACACATTGACTTTAGATCTATTCTCTTCAATTTCCAGACATAGTCTACTACTATAGCATATAGACTACAGGTAAAACATACCTCATGTAAAACCCTAGCACATCAGACTTAGTCCTTTACTTTCCCAAAGATGTTAATGCAACGAGCAACCTCCTGCCATGTGTCACAACTTTCCCATCAACACTCGTGCAGTCGTCCGCCGACTTCTCATCCAATCATATACATCAGAATATCTTGTTATATAAGCTCAGACACTTGTTCCAGCTGCTCACATCTTAATGAAGCATACTTCCACGACGAGGAGTTGTCCTCACTCCACAACATGAAGCTTACTACTGCTATCCACGTTACTTTCAAGCCCCTCCTTTTACACACCTGCCAAGTATGTCTCTACAATCCTCTCAAAACTCTCTCGTTCAGATTTCGCCACACAGCACCAAATCATTCTGCATATAATAGGTAGTCGCCCCTCCACGTGGATCGTCCATGTCTCCAACCATTCTAACAGACCCAGTTTCCTGCCATCTCCGACGCCTTGAATTCTTTCATAACTGCGCCAGCCATGGATGCTCAAATTGAATATCCAAGGGAGACATAACATGCAACCTGTCTTACTCCGTCTGTTAAATCTAAATCCAATTCACCGTACACCATTTACTTCCTACACACGCTACATCGGGTCATAGCCGAGTCTTTGGTGCACTCCATCTCAGAGCCTACCTCCAACACCTAGTATATATACTAACACATGCCATACTTTCCCCTATTAACTTAATCAGACGCGTGTTGCTAATCATAAAAACCTAAATGAAAAAATTATTCTTCTCTTCCCTCATTTTCTCAAATTTGTTTCAATGTAAAGAAATTGAATACCACACATCCTCTACACTCTAAATGTACCTTGTTTTTTTCAGAACTAATCATCCTTCAGTACTCGACGCACTTGCTTTCGACCAATAAGTACCTAGGCAGATATACCTTCCGTACAACCTCGATAATACTTAATTCCCTCTATATTTCTTACAGTTCCCTTTATCTCCTTTACCCTTATCTAAGGGTACTATTTCTGCTCTCCACTGCCACCTTGGAACTCATACCCTCTATAAGCGCTTTATTACACAACTTCAGAATCCAATCAATCACCATCTCGCAGCCGTTCTTGATAGATTTCACCAGTAATTTTTCATCTATATACTTGCAAGATTTTACCCCATTCTTCCAACCTTGTTTCACTCTACCATTACTCTCCCCTACTAATACTCACGCCAGTAAACCGTATTACTTCTTGCGATGCAGATTTCGAAGTGTTCTTTCATCCTCTCTCAATCTCCATTTCATCATGTTATCAAAAGCACCGATCCCTAATTGCATTATTCTAAAGCGAGATTCCCTCTTATCTATTCTTAACCTTTCGCGCTTCTTGCAGAAGAGCTTCCTATTTCCATGTAAGTCCCCATTCATCCTCCTTCCGAACGTTCATATTTACCTCTTGTTTTTCTCCTACGTAACTTTTAGTCTTTTTTTTTCCTCTTATTACCGTCAAGCAGTCTTTCTTGATGTCTTCATCATTTGCGTTTGTAGTTCACATTCACCACGCTCTTATTTTTTACCTTAACCGCTTTTCATCACCGTCGGGCAGTCCACATTCACTGTGTGAACTATTCTTAAACTTCCTAACTTTAGCACATCCACATAACTTCTTTTGCACTGCTAAAATTGCTTCTTTCATTTGCCCCCAGATTTGTCAGTATCAACTTGTTCATTCAACCGTTTTACTAGCTAGCGCTCCTACATACTTTATCCTTATTGTCTTGCTGCACTTTACTTCTCTACTGCTTAATTTTTACCTGAGCTACTCTTGCGTATCACCTTCTTTTCCATCCAAGACCCCCCACTAACTTAATTTTACATATATAATATAAATATATACTATAATAATATAAATATATATATATTATATTATATATTATTTATATATATATATATTTATATATAATCATATATATATATATTGTATATATAATATATATGATATATATATAGTATTAATGGGAGTCTTGTGTGGTGAGCGCTTGACATATTGTCTAAAGCTTTTGACAGGGTATGGGCAAGCGTCGTTACTCTTTAAGCTACTTCCTTTGGATTTCCTTCTTCGTTTTGCTTACTCTTGTCCCATTTTTCTGTTCCTGATCGTTCCATTTCAGCGCTTGTTGATGGAGCAACCCCTTCCTCCTTTCTTATTAATTGTGGTTTCCCGATATCTGTTTTATCTCGCAACTTTACCTACTTTTCATTCAACGATATTCTAGCGCACTTACTATAACTCTCGTTCTATCCGGATGACTTCAACTCGATCATTCTTCACTCATTTAATTGTGCCAGCCTATCGTTGTATCTAGAGTTGCCTCTCTCGTCTGTCAGCTTTCTGGATTCTAAGTTCCTTGCCGATTTGGGTCTGAATACTCATTGGAACCGTAAACTTGTGAGTTCAGCTCTTGAAAACCAAGCTTTCTCATTAATCTCCTCTCTGCTAAAACCTGCCAACTTTCCCATCCCTTTATGGCTCTAATCCTAACCCGTTAACCTAATAAAAATCCTAGCACTAAACAGTAATTAGTGAATGTCTCTTGGAAGACTTCACATATACATCGGTTTCTTAAGATGGCCTCAAAAAAGCTGGGAATTCTTGTTCAGATGCCGTGAATTTTTTTCTATTGCCAGAGTACTCCATTTAATATAAATGGTCTTATTTGTCCCCTGTAGGAAACTCATCCACATTTGCGTGGGATCCCAGTTCCGACCCGTCCTTTGGATAGAGTTGAAGCTAAGGCAAGAGGCCGCTATAAGATGTCAAAACTAACTCCTCTGACTCCTCTTGACCTCTTTCTCTGCGCGGACGTAGGTGCATTTATCTCTTTCTATAGGTAGTTCAACGGGCAGGTGCTCTGCGTGAATTGACGCTCTTCGCATGTCCCTCACACTGCCTCGCTCTGTACCACAGAGAGGTCTTTGTTTGTTTCTCTCTAGTGAATAATGTGTGAATATTTGGAGATTCCAGGTCATCGTTGTGGTATCGTCCTTCTTTCCAGCTCGACATCGTGTTTTATGGAACTCCTTTGGCCTTCTTGTTATTTTCCCCGCAATATTTAATCTTCTTCTATTAGTCCCGCGCGTCTTCCCCATGTGCCTGGAGGTTATTTGCTTTTCCTTTGTATTATTAAGTTTCTTTCATCTTTATTTTAATTTTTATTTTTCTTTATGTAAGCTTTTTTATTATTTATTTATGTGTTTTTTTGTTTTTTTTTTTTGCCGACCTCTTTTGAAAAAGTTATTGGACCCGTGAGTTATATATTAGTATATATAATATAGTAATGGATTATAGTATATATATATATTATATAGATATTATAATATATGAATATATTAGATATATATTAATATAATATATATAATACATAATATATATAGTATATGAGGGATCTAGGATTAGTAAGGAGGAGGTGATCGGTAGAGTGAGAAAGTTGAGAAGAATGGTAAATCCTGCAGGTATAGAGAATTACTGGTGGAATGGTCAAGAACGGAGGCCAAGATGATGATTGATGTGATTTGGAAGTTGTGTAATCACTAAAGTTTATGGAGCGGTAATAGTCCGATAGGATTAGAGGAGTGAAGCAGTAAATTAGAATTGAGCGAGAGCAGTAATAGTACCTATATATAAGGGTAAGGAAAGGAATCTGTAGGAATTATAGGGATATTAGTTTTATTTGATTGTTGTAGGAAGATATGGCTGGTATTTTTAGTCGAAATACGAAGTCATTAGTGGATCTGAGAGACTGATTGGTGAAAGAACAGGTGCGTTTAGGAAGTGGTAAGATGGATGTTGTGGATCAAATCTTTTAGCATTGAAACACAATGATGAGTAAAATGAGGAGAAAAGTAATAAATTGTATTTAGGTTTTTATGGATTTGCAAACCAGGCGTAGATAGGATTAATAAGGAAGCTCTATGGCATGGTTAGTAATATATGGTGTTGCTGGTAAGGCTTCCTGAATAGATATAAAAGTAGGGTATTACGATAGTGAGAATCGGTGTAAGAATAAATGGTGTCAAATGGTGATGTTGTTAATATTGATAGTGTGAGTGATGGCAGGTAATGTGTTATGTCTCCCTTGTTTTTAATTTATATAATGGAAGGGGTTATGAAAGGAATTAGAAGTGGGGGTGGCGGAAATGGTGTGTAATGATGGAGAATTGGAGGGTGCCTACCTATTATATTGCGGATGTTTGGTTTGGTGGGTGGAATCCTCGTAAGATGAGGTTGAGAGGATGGATAGAGAAGTTTGGGGCAGTGGTGTGTTAAAACGGAGGGGTTGAAAGCAACGGTAAGCAAGAGTAGAGGTTATCGGTTGGGAGTGAGGAAGAGTCCTCAGTGTGAAGTTATGTTGATGGGTGAGCAACTGGAACAAATGTCGTGAGTTTAAGTATTAGTTGTAATAATTGTTAAATGAAGGAACGTATAATTGCAAAGATTGTAGTAGGAATTATGAATGGCAAGGAATTTGTGGGCTGTTGTACAATTAAATCGTTTGGTGATTAAAAGACAACGTTCTTGAACGTGCGCTTGGTCTTACATCGATGGCTATGTTTTTTATTCTGGTGGGTTTTAAAATTTTTGGTTATAGAGTGAGGACTTAGGTCTGGAATAGATGAGGTATAGATCTAAAGTTCAATGGTTTCAATTGACAATTCTTAGGCTATTGTTAAGGTGTGACAAAGAAGTTGATAAAATTGAGGAATGCACGTATTGGAGAGTGTTATGGTGGGTGGTGAAGAAAGGGGTAATGAAGAATTAGAAAGAGAAGAACCTGTTGAGATCGTGTTGGTCATGTGGAAAGGATGAATTGTAAGTCAGTTGGTTAAGTGGATGTTATATGTGTGAGTGTGTTGGGAAACGTACCCATGGAAGCGTGTGTAAGAAAAAGTGGAATTGAAGTCAATAAAATGCAGAATGAAAATGATGGTTTGATGTGAGTTTTGGCAGAGGCGAGAATTAAGGGTGGTATAAGGAGTGAAGTGGCTGGGTTTCTGTTGAGTGGGGTATATGTGGCTCACCTGGGCCAGGGATTGAACCCTATCATTGACCAATAGTGCGCATAGTGAGTTCGTCGCGGTCCCGTTGAAGCTCTAGGGTAGATTTTTTCTGACTGCGTGCGATGTTCTCACTACTAGGTATGGAGGGGGCGCGCTAAGGCTGGGCTTCTTTTTCGACTACTTGTGTCATGTTTTTCTGCTACTTTTTTTCTAATGCATTGTCAACGGCACTTACCCACAGTCTTTGTTGTGCGACGACGACTATGAGATATTATATAATTATATATTTATAATATATATAATATATATAATAGTCTATATAGTACTTATATATATAATATTATATATCATATTATTATTAAGTTGATTATTATATATATATATAATATATTATTGTGTTTGCCCGATATTTGTCCGATGATACCGATACAAGACTCACATTTTTTTGAGTGCTGATACTGATGTACCAAATTTTGCTGGATACACGATATTGATACTCGGATACTTTTATCCCTTAGTAATATGGTTTAATATATTATATTATATAATATATATATCTGATATATATATATATATATATATATTATATAATATATATATATATTATATTATTATAATATAATATATATTATATATATTATATGATATATATTATATATATATATCGGAGCACTGGTTAACGAAACCAAACTCTCCTCACCTGCGGCGGTGCCCTAGGCCGTAGCTAGCGACGTATATATCATGTTTTTATGAAAGTATGAAAATTATCCACGTTTTATTTAAAATAAAATGATTTAAAATTATTATATATATATATAATATATCATATAATATATATTATATATATAGTATATAATATATATATTAATAATCTCAGATATTGAAAAAAAAGGTTTCTCTCCCTGGAAGGATTTGTGCTACGTGACCAAGTAAGAAATGGCTGAGTTTGCGGTTCGATTTTTGTCCAATACTACCGAAATAATATGTAAGGACGATGCTCAACAATGATGTAAGGAATTTTTTCACTTAATCTCGGGTAGGTGCGGATTTCACTTTGCTCTGCGATTTAAGAGCACGCTTTACGAATATGTTATCGGTACCCATTACTAACAGAATGGCAGTCAGGTGGTATGGCTCCGCCTGTCTGAACTGATGCAATGTTTTTCAACCATTCGAATTAAAATCGCTTAAATCTATTTTTTTCGTTTTCCAAATGATAAACTCTATCAAAAATATTGAATCAATTATTTTGTAATAAATAAAACGTATTTTTTTTTTTTTTTTTTTTTTGTCGGTTAATTTTCGTAACGCCACGTGTCATCACATACGCTGATGCTCCAAATGTTTTTAAAAAACAAAGTAAGCCTATCAGTGCAAACGTGTGAGCATGTTCCTTAATCTAGCGAAAGCATCTAAAGGCCTAAATATGTTGGACTTTGCACAATTGAAAATGTCGACAAAGAAAATAAAATTCAAATTCTAAATCGGCCGGAAACACTTTCGTATTAATACATAATATGATGAAGCAGGTTACTTTAACCTTAAAGAAATTAGTGCAAGGGTATATTCGGCTGTGCTACGTTTCTTTATTCTATTTATCGCAAGCCCCCTAATACTTTACCTGGGACGAAATTTCTTTATGTCTATTCCTGTTAAAATAAAATGCTGGTTGGCTAAGGCCCGCATCACCAGAGCCTTGTGTTATTTGTTTGATTGGATAGTTCCATTGAAGAAATCGCCTTTGTCCTAAATATTTTAGCAGTAGCCCTTAACCACTAAGATCATGTTTTTGAGATACTGTTTAGACTTCGTTGCTCGCAAGTAACGTTTTATGCGAATTAAGAATACTTTGTTCTCTCAGAAAATTAGAGATTTAAATAAGACTAAGATTTATTAATATCAAAATAAAAGAAAACAAAAGAATGAAATAAATGTTTCTCTTACTTTAAAGTGGATTATCACAATTCTATTCTTCTTCATAGAAATGCGATTGAATAATACCCTGTGGCAGAATCAATTAAATTTTGCTCATCGCAGGAGAAGGTAAAGGACCCCAGCATCCTGCGTGAACTCTGCATATATGGTTGGATATGTTAACGTCACTTTAGAAGAATTTGTTATATAGAAAGGGAGAATAAAAAAAGGAAGAAAAGTAGATAGATTTATTATTTACAGAAGAGAGTAGTTATTTTTAAAAGGATAATTTTCAAAACAGATAGTTAATTAAGGACTGACCTATAATCTATTACTATAAGTTACAGTTTTTTTTTAACCAATGAGCATGGAAAAGTCGGGTCTTGATCGATATCTTTAATCATGCGTACTTTGACTTTATACAAGATGTGTTTATGAAGGTTGGTTATGGGACAGTTTACTAGTATGTATGCCCCAAGTAAACCTTGAATCGCACTTTATGGAATTTTTTATAATAAATATAGTAGAATCACTTTTTATTTAGTTGATTCAATTTGGTATAGTGAAAACTTTAATAGTTTAGGTGGTAAATATGGGGTACTTAACTATATTTATTCATAGCGATGGTTCAGCTAGTGAAAATTGACAATGAAGGTGCAAATGTGCACAAGTTTGGGAAATAAGAACCATTTTCTCTAATTGCAATTAAATGTTAATGGGAATGAAATTAGCTGGGCATGATTAACTCTATTGTCGCCTCGCACATTTGAAGATGTACTCGTAAAGCTCAAAATAAGGATGTAGATCCAAGATAGGGATCGCTGAAATAAACTTGTCCAATGATGCAATAATCCTGAAATAAGACTTGATCTCGAAAAGGTGATCCGGAACTATAAAACTAATCAAGTCAAATGCCAATTAGTATGCCGCCCTCAAATAAGACGGGTCCAAGCAAATGTGTATTTTTTTTCCATAATAAGAACTTTTTTTTTTTTTCAGTGGAACGGCGAGGGGGTTAGTGATCCCGTGTGGGGCGCTTTTCAGCATAATAACGGAATTAGTAGTAGAAGTAGTTCGATGAGATGGATGGAATTTGCGTGATTGCCCGACAAAATGACCCGTATAAAACTGAACTAAGTACCTCAAAGGCTTTACTGAAAAAGTGTTGCTAAGATGACTTTTTTAGAAGCAAATTCATTATAACTAAACTAATATTTTGATATTAGAAACTAAAATTTTTTAGGTTTTATAAAGTGATTAAATAAAACGCTGTACGACTACGCAAATAAGAATCGTTGTTATGGGAGCGGCTTGTTTGTGATAAATAGTGAATTAGTCGGATAGGGTTTGGACCAAACAGGCGTTTTGTAATATCCAAATCGTGGATGGGCGGAGTGAGAGAAAAAGAATAAAAGTAACGCGTTGAGTTATGTGAGTCTGTAATTTAAAGGAATATGGTAATTTGGGATTATAAAACTAGTTTTTTTTTATGTATTTAATTTTATCTATTTATAAGTCAAAAATTTTAAAGAATTTAATATGATAAGTATAGTGTATATTAACTTTACTATGTAATAAAATCCACTAAAAGATTGAGTATCTGACCTGTACAAGAATTATTTATCGTCTATGATGTTAAAAGGTTTATGCATTTCAAGAAATACTTGTCCAATGGATATTATAACTTGCTGAGAATGAATAAGTTGTATCGTTTAGGTCGAGGAAATAGTTATTATCACATAGGTAATGATATTGGGTATTTATTACTTAATGAAGATGACTGTCGGGTGGGGGCTTGGGGGGGGTGTTTCGGAGCTTGTAGAAGAGACCAGTGTTGTTAGATTCATTAAGAAATTATTTGTTATAGCGAATAAAAGAAGGACTAAAAAGTAGTTTATAAACGTGTATAGAAGCGAGTTCGGTGCAGTTAACGGCTCGATTAGTATAGAGTACTTATCTAATTCCTTTGATCGGTGGTTTTAAGTGGCAAATTTTAAGTGTACAAATTGGTGGTGTGGGAATGGAATAGAGTGGTAACGATATGTTGTGGGGTCGTAGATTATTATAATGGATCTTCACTACTATTTTTCCGGTAACTTATGTTAAATGATCTAATAACGATAATAATTGTTTTT
>JABUQX010001917.1:7500-10000 GCA_015478945.1 Trachelipus rathkii | reverse complement strand
ATATATTATTATATATATATATATATATATATATATATATATATATATATATATATATATATATATATATATATATATATATATAATATATATATATATAAATATATATAATATATATATATATAATATATTATATATATATTATATATATATATATATATAATATATATTATATATATATATATATATATAGTATATATATATATATACAGTGCGTATCCAGAAATTTTTTGGGGGGCCAAACAAAAATCGTTCTTTATATATATATAATATATTATATATATATATATTATATATATAATAATATATATATATATATAATATATATATATATATAATATATATATATATAAATATATATTTATATAATATATAAATATATATATATAGTGGAAGGACAAAATATTAAATTCCTAAGAAAAAAATAATTGGGAAGAATTTATATGAATTACTAAATCCATCCTACATAAATTGTTAAATTTAATCGCCTGAAATGAGAGTGAGCGAAGTCTGAGATAACTTCTTCAATTTTTTTCAATTATTCGATGTATGTAGAGGAGGGCAAGTCCAATAAGCCTTTTCATCTCCAATAGTATTCTCAAGTAGGTTTTCTGAGTCTTAATGTTGAAAAGCTTCTTTTTACTGAAGCATTAAACACGGATAAAATTGCCAGTATTGCAACAAGATGTAAATATTTTGAAATTGTGACTGCGAACAAGAAAACTAGACCATCTATTGCGGTTTTTGGCCGACCTGTGCTGTGATGCCCATTCAACTTCCATAAATCCCATTCTGCTTTACTAAATCTTCATTTGGCTTTCGAGATCTATCCTTGTAAATATTACACAATCTTTTATCTCTCATATGGAACATTACACCCGTTCGGGATGACAAATTGCAAGGAAAATTTAAAAAAATCTCTCCTAATGCTGATATTAAATCATTTAAAAATGTTAATTATGTCTATAAGTCTGTGGGTCGGAAGCAGGAATGTTGGGTCTGTATTTTTGAATTTGTTAATTCTTAGTACAACAATTTCAATACTCAGTTCAGATTCAGATGCGCTACACATTCTTCAAAAATCAGCTGAAATTCTAATGTTGCATTTTCCCTGATTCAAGTTTAGTTTTAACTGATGGACTACGAGATTTGTTCCTGACCAGCGACGAATTATATAAAATTAATTTAACTTCTGCACTTTATATTATATCACGATTATGATACTTAAAAATTTTTAGTCTAGAAAATTTGGGCCATGGCCCCCTGGCCCCCCCCCTAAATACGCCACTGTATTATATATAATTATATATATTATATATATATATATATATATATATATATATATATATATATATATATATATAATATATATATATATAATAATTTTATATAAGTATATATATTATATATACGAGAGATGATCTCTTTAATTATTAGCAGATAATCAAATTGATCTCTCATTCACAACTATTAAGTAAAAGGTATATAAAAGGTGATTATCTTTTCGCTTCGTTATTAACATCCCCTTTCTTCCGTTTATCACAGAAATATAATATAAAATTTATTATTATATATATTCAATGGCTTTGTTATCAGCAATACTCAAATAAATTTCTTTTATTATTTGATTTCCATTAATTAAATAATTTTAAACGATTGGCAAGGTGGGGAGAATAGTGATCCATAAGCCCTGCTAAATTTCACTCACCATTCTTTTATTAATTTTTTATTATATTATTCATTATCAATTATGCTTCTTTACTAAAAATAAACTTTTACAAGAGATCTTTTTTTACAAGGATATTAATTCTAAATTTTCACCTTAATTTAAATATGTTTAGTTATATAAATTGGGCCGCCAAAGGGCAAGGCCCTTGGCGACTTATCATCACGATGTCTGGGTTGTAACTCTCGATTCTTCCTCCGGGTTGAGTCAAGCAACTTAACCGGTAGAAAGAAGGATTCTCATTGGTTAGTTTAATTTTAAATAAATATAAAAATTTAAAGGCAATTTTACCTTGCATAAAAACACATAACCTTCATGGAAGCATTGTTTACAAGCTCTTAATAGATGTGTAACAGAAACACATCCATAAAGAGAGTTGGTACACAGTTACAAACATTCTCCAAAAGTTTATATGGACCTAAGCCAAAAATTGAGCATGGTAAACATATATATATATATATATATATATATATATATATATATATATATATATATGTGTTATATATATAATAAAAATATATATATATATATATATTATATATATATATATATATATATATATATATATATATATATATATATATATAATATATATATATATATATATATATATATATATATATATATATATATATATATATATATATATATATATATATATATATATATGTATGTGTGTGTATGTGTGACTGTGTAGGTGTACTTGTCTATAATTAAAGTAACTTTCACTAATAATAGTAATAATAAGAAATAAATATAAAAGTATTATATTAG
>JABUQX010001916.1:0-13980 GCA_015478945.1 Trachelipus rathkii | reverse complement strand
TGGTTCTTGAAATTCCAAAAAATGTGTCAAAAAATAAAATTGTTTCAGAAAGTTATATGTTTAACAACTTTAACTACAATTTTGTGGATATTTTATAATAAAAGGAAAACTTTCAAGCTTTTTTTGAAATTCACTTTATAGTACATTAGTTTTCATGTAGACATCTGAACTCAAAAAAATATTTTCAAAACAATTTTCCCTTTTCATATATTCTTATTGACAAATGACTATGAGCAACATGAATTAGTTCATTTCATTTGAAAAAGGAAAAATCAGAATTATTACTTCCCATCCTCTAAATAAACCTCCCTCCTGAAAGTTAATACAATACCGATTATTATGAAGATTAATTTCTTTCTGCATATGAAATCTTATCTGACCTAACTACCTACTGGCGTCTTTCCCGGATTAAACTTCATCAAAGTAACATAGATTTTTGCAATCCAACACAAATTACAAGCAAAGTTTTATTATTTCATTAATAATTTTGTAATTTAATACCAACTACAAGCACTATTTTATATATTTCATCTTTAATGTTCATCTACTTTCCATTCAAATTTTTATCCCAGAAAGTCACAAACTTTGCCCCTTTTAATTATTTAACGATTGATTCCTACTTAACCACCAACATTTGTCATTTCACTAATATTTTTTATGCTTTTATCCTTACATTCTTAAGATATAATGATATTGGTAATGATGACAATTATATGAGCATCACATGAAATAGTACCTATCAATTGAGGATGTAAAAACTATAAAATACTTTAATAAAATGAGTAAAAAAAATTTTTTTCATTCTGATCAGTTTTAAAAAATAATGAGAAGCAATTGTGTAAGCAAGTCTGAAATTATTGAACACCAGGAAGCAAATATATGATAATTTTGGGGGGATCATAAATATTTCATTTTAAGAAATAGGTCTTACAAATATATGATAAGATTTAAAAATTCAATTAACAAAACTATCTCACCTTTACTGCTATTTCATTAATTTTATTAACGGAAAGCATAGAAGCTCTTCTAAAAGCCTTAACAATTGCATGTGGGTGAACCCCATCTTCAATAAATGATTTACACTGCTTTAGTAGTTCTCCAGCTAATAAAACAACTGTAGTAGTTCCATCTCCAACCTATGGAAGGGAAATTTTATTTTTATTAAATTGTGATAGGCAGTTGTTTTGAAAGGCTATGTTCACTTTTACTCACCTCAGAGTCCTGTGATTTTGCAATATCAACCAAAGTTTTTGCTGCAGGATGAACAATGTCTAAAATCTTCATTATTGTTGCACCATCATTGCTGATGGTTGCTTTTCCCTAAAAGGATTTAATTGATTAAGAAATTTTAAAATTGTCAATATAATAATAATAGAAAGTTCAACTACTTAATAAATTTCATGAACTAGCATAGAATTAACAGTAAATAAAAGTACCTACTACTACTATCATAATAAAAATAATATCAATAATAACAACAACTAATAAATAATATTAATAACAAAAATAATAAATAATATTAATAGAAAAAAATAAAAATAATTTATAAATACTTTATTATTATTATTAATAATAAGTTGGAAAGTCACACTCAGTGTGTAAGAAGTGGAATTGATGATCGATCATAATTGAGTTCTGGTTTCAGATTGAGGATGAAAAGGCTTATCAAATTTCATAATTTTTTTTTTTAAAAATTACAAACTAGGACCAAATTAAAGCATGACATGCTCCGATATGCAGCGCTTGAAATTGTGAAAATCAAAAGAAATTGGAAATATAGATAAGTGGAGCGTGTTCCAGATTTTAACAGTGGAGTACACGTAAAATTGAGCATAGCTTAAGTTTGGGTCAGAGAGTTGGCAGAGAATGGATGAGACTGTCTGAAATACGAGTTGCAGGAACTCTCCTCAAAGAAGGAAGTAACAGAACTAAAAAATTCAAAAGAACAATGTAAAAAGTATTAATAGAATAAAGAGAGTGATGCAACAGTTCGATGGTTAAAAAGATTGGAGACTGCACTTTATCAAGGAGAGCAATGTGTGTGGAACCACCCCAGATATGGAATTCATAATCTATACAAAGGCGAACAACGCTCATATGCAGAGCTAGCAACTGTGGTGGTGAGAAGTTAAAAAGGGGCCTCAGAACACGCAATTTCCTAGAAACTTGTTACAAAGAACAATGTGATCCTTCTAAGGAATTATTAGGAAAATAAATATCAAGAATATTAAGAACAAAAGAATGTTAAGAGTCGTTATTTTCAAAGAAGTTATAGTTGTGTGGAAGATTATGTCAAGTAGAAAGATGAAGAAGCAGCAGTCATCAAAAACAACCACGTTTTCTTTAACACCACTATAGGTACGAGAAAGATCAGAAAGAAGTCCGTTGCTTCAAGGTTACCCTCCCAGCATCATTTACTTGCTTTTGAATAAGTAGCCTTTCAAATTGGAAGGAATAATGATGAATGGTGAAGTTATTAGTCTAAGAGTGCAGAGGAAACACGGTAACATAAATCATTGATGCAAAATAAAAAAAAAAGTTTTGGGGATGGAACAAAATTCTGAGTAACACCACTATAGATATTTATAAAAGATAGCAGCCATAGAACGACTGGAATGGAAGTCGAGAGAAGGTTACAAAGAGGATAAATACTAAAATGTTTAAAAATTAAAGCTTTGTGTCAGTTTATCGAAAGTCTTCAATATTTTTAAAAACTATTATTCGCTTAATTATTTTTGATTCATAGAAATATTAATTAAATTTGAATATTTATTCTTAATTTATTTAAAATTATGGTATATAATTATTAAAAGCAAATATTTGCTTTATTTATTACTTTCCTTCAATTTTTTTCAATGTGCAAAAGATAAAATTCTTTACAGTCAGTGACGTCACATACGGATGCTGTGAAGGTAAAATAGGCCAAAAGTTTCCCTTTGAGAGTTGATTTAACATACAATGTTTTATTTTTCTAAAGTAAATTTTAAATTTTTAAGTAAAATATTTTTAAAGAATTGTTTTAAATAAATTTAGTATATTAAGCGGGAAAAAAATGTGCTTTTGAAATAGGAAGAAGCTAATTTTTAATTCAATTCAATTCAAATTTTTTTTATTCAATTCAAATTTAAAATTAAAAAAAAAATGTGCTTTTGAAATAGGAAGAAGCTAATTTTTAATTCAATTCAATTCAAAAATTTTTTATTCAATACAGAGAAATTACAAATTAATCATTTAATAACAAAGATCACATACAGTTTTATATTATATTCTCAAATATTTTACAATTTCAAACCATCAGTCAATTATAATAGCCGAAAGTAATTTCCCTAGCATCTGAAATTATGTTAAAAAAAAAAAAATTCAGTGAGAAAAGGATGCTTTTAAGAATTTTGTCATTTACTTATATGAGTCAGATTACATTATTTCTGTTTTACATTATTACATTAAATTACTGTTTTTGAGTGTTTGGTATAAATATTTTTGGCTCAAAAAACAAAACCATTAATATAAATGATAAATGATGCAAATGATATATAATAAAAAAATAAAATTTAAATCATTAATTATATATAATATATATAAAAAAAAAAATATATATATATAATATATATATATATATATATATATATATATATATATATATATATATATATATATTATATTTATATATATTATATAGATTATATATATAATATATTTATGATATATATAATATATAATATATATAATACCCTACTTGGTCAACAATGAGTTTGTCCATTCCTCGCGGACCTAATGTTGTTCTAGTAGTTTCAACCACTGCAGAACAGGCATTTATATTTGAAATAAGTTGCCCTTTGCCCTGAGAAGTATCAGTTCCTTCCTTCAAAAGTATAATTTGGGGATGCTGAAATTATAATAAAGGTTTAAAAGAAAATTTATTGGGAAATAATTATTACAACGTAATGAAATGTTTCAATTTCTCTGTAGTAAAGAACTATATTTTGAGTTGGTATAATAAATATCAATAGCCTTTAAAATGATAAATTATCCCATTTTCTAAAAAAAATTATTAGTTTTAAAGAAGAAAATTAAGTCTGATTGGGCAATAATGATTTTATATATATATATATATATATATATATATATATATATATATATATATATATTATAAATAAGATAAAATAGGTATAGACATTAAGATTTATCACAAGTAAATAATATTATAATATATATAATATAATATATTAATATAATATATAATTATATATATATACTATATATACTAATAATATATCAAATATGGGTAATTGAAACTGAGCTTTTTTTTGTACCAGTTAAACATTATTAAATAGATTGAAAGCATGATTATATATATATATAATATATATATATATAATATATATATATATATATATATATTAATACTATATATATATATATATATATATATATATTAATAATATATATATATTATATATTATACTATATATATATATAGTAATTTTTTTGTCACATACTTGCTTTACTCACTTTTCATAATGTGAACAGGGGTTCTGGAGTAACATAAACAACATTATAATTATAATATTTTATGTTTTCATGTTAAAATAATACTTATTTTACAGCTTTTTTTAAAAATCTTTTTTTTACTGCTTCAGATGCCAAGAACATACAAAAGGAAAGAAGGATGTAGTAAATACAAATATAATCAAGATGACATAGTCCAGGCGTTTATGGATGTTAAAGATGGAATGCCTATAGCAGTTTCAGAGAAAAGCAATGTTTCCACTTGAACACTTTATGAAGAGTCCATTGGATTGTTAAAAATACAGGTCAAACTGGTAATCGAATGGATCTTCTTCTTTTTAAAGAAATAACTGCTGTATATTTAGCAGTACTCAGAGATTATGGCCTAGCCTTTGATAAACTTGAACTTAAAAGTTTTGTTAACCTGGTAAAAGATACTGGAATATACACAATGCTATTCTGTAAAGGAATCAAACATGTAGTAACTGTGATAAGCACTTTCACAACAGCTGTATCTGTTATGTTTGCTGTAAGTGCTGCAGGGAAAATGCTCCCCCCCCCCTTACTTCATCTATAAAGGGGAGCGTCTTCTAGATGCACATATATATATCTATAAGATCGTCCACTACACTGGCAATATAAAACGAGCAAAAGTGTCTGATTTGATGGCACCATTTTCATGGATTATCTTATAAAAATTGAGATTCCATTCTTCAACCAGAATTGCATTGACAAAAATGAAGAGAAAATCCATATCACAGATAACCTTCCATGTCCATGTCTATACAAGCCTTACAAAATAACAATGTACAAATAAATGGCCTATGGTCTTTCTTCCACCCAATTCCATACCTTAAAGGTGCAGTGGAAGAAAGTAAAAGAAAACTTTAAGAAGGGTGTTGGAAGAACTTGTACAACTTTGCCAAGAAATATGTTTCCCAGGCTGATAATATTTGAACAACATGAAGGATGACTGGGAAAGAATCTACTGTGCTGAGTTTAAAGCATACAGGATATATCCTTTGAACAGGAAACATGTACTCTCTAAGATTAACTATTCATCAACATCAAAAACATTCAGGTCACAACCGTATAAGCCCGGAATTCATTAGATACTATTCAGATAAAAAAAAGGTGTAGAAATATTATGGAGAAGAGAGGAAGAAGAATTAATGCCCAGACAGGCCAATGTATTTCTTCATATGATCTACAAGTTGCCTCCACACCACCTGACACAGACTGATAATAGTAGAGAAGGTGGGAGAAAGAAAGGGATAATAGAAGTGGATATTTCCATCACTGAGAAAAGAGAATTTTGAGGGAGAAAGATTGAAGGCTTATTGTTTCGTTGGTAAAGTGTTATCAATAAATGAAGAAGCCTGTAGTGTAAATGTTAAATTAAGAAAAACAGAAATCAATGTTAAATTCTTAAGAAAAACAAAACACTAAAAAAAAATAGCTCAAGGAGCCTTCAAATGAAGATATAGGCAATATACAAATGAACCAAATATTGAAAAAGTGTCACTCATCAATTTTAGAACAGGACTATTCATCTTTAGAGACACATTTGGTGCATAAGTTTTAAGATAAAGATAAAATATTCTACAAGTGTGCTCTATTCACATCACCTCAAGCCAAATTTCAGAGTTAAGGTATATAAAATATTTTCCAAAAATTATTATAATTTTTCCATTTTCTTAACACAAATTTTCAATTTATCATACTACATTACATTTTCTTCATTACTACTATATCATAGTTAGTTATTAATCTTTGTGATTCAACAAAGTCCCAAGTAGTTTCAATATTCGTAATAAAATATCTATGAAATCTTTATATAAAGATTAATTTACAATTACTTGTTTCTAATAGCATTTACTTTTCTTTATACTTTATAATAATGAGAAGAAAAAGTTAACACATTACTCATGAGTAAAAGTCATATTTCAAACCCCCATTATGTATATTGCATGTAGTAAGTATTTGTAAATATTTTGCAAATTATGAAACTATTAATCAAAGGGTTCATTCTTTGAAAAAGAAGGAAGATGATTCCTGATATTTCATAAAGCATATAATCTGTGATCTGTCTTAGACCAAGTATTGAGAAAGTAAGTTCTGGTGAGTTATGGATATACGAATGTTCATAATTTTTTATAAGTATCATATATTAACTATGCTAGATATAAATAAAAAAAAAAAGTAAGTCTTTAGACAAAATGATATAAATAAACTTTCGAGTTCATAAATCTAAGAAACTATTATTTTGCTATAAAGTCTTTGTTTGCAAATATATATATATATATATATATTATTATATATATATTATATATATATACTATATATATATATATATATATAATATATAATATATAAGTAATATATTATAATATATATATAATATTATATATTTATATATATAAATATATTATTTATATATAAATTTAGTCTATAAATATATTATTATATATATATAATATATATATATATATTATATATATATATATATATATATATATATATATATATATAATATAATATAGCTACTCTTATAAGCAGTTGACTCCAGGAGCGAAAAATCAATAATGTATCGTTTTTTAATAATTTTAGGTAAATTCATTAAATTTTTGGGGTAACCTAACCTAACAAATATTTTTAACAGTCAAACTGCTTATATATAATATATAATATATAATATAATATATATATATATATATATAAATATATATAATACTAATATAATATATATATATTATTATATAGTTTATGTATATATATAATATATATTAATAATATATATATAATATATATTATATATAATTATATATATTATATATAATAATTATAATATTAGTAACTCATGATAGCGATTAATTTATTTTTAAAAATTTAGATGTTCAAAGTTTGCAATTCCATTTATTTGAAGTTTTTCATCAAGTTTATGGCAGTAAACTACACTCCAGGATATTTTGGTACTAACTGGTAGGTATTCAGGGCATTATTATTTAATCAATATTTAGAAATTTAATGACAATTATATTTTGAGTGCATTTCTATTTTTAAAATTAAATTTATTACAAAATCTAACAAATTTATCAAAGAATAATTTTTCCTGGTTTATAGTTTTATTTTTTGTTAAATTATCCATACAATATATTTATAGTTCCAACTTTGTTTCACTTAGATCTGATAAAAGGCTATGATAACACTTCCAAAATCTCCCTTTTTTAATACTAGCCCTTTTGTACACATGCATTATATATATACACTAATAAAATAACAATTAATAAAATAATAATAATAATAATAATAATAATAATAATAATAATAATAATAATAATAATAATAATAGTAATAATAATAAATATAAAATTTCTCACTTTATTATAATTTGGAATACCGTACATTACTATTAGTTAGAAGCCAGCTTAAAATTAAATTACAAACTACTGAGTTAGAGTTTGGATATATTTTAGCTACTTTTTTTTTATTTTAATAATATGAAACTTACTTATCAAAACTATTCTAGCAACGAATGTACAAACATATTTGAACTTTTTTGAAATATTTGATTGGTAAAGTGAAAAAAGAAATTTAACTTTGGTATGTAACTTTTATTAAAGTACATATTTTGGCTTATTAGGTAGGGTTAGAGAAAGTATTTCAAATAAATCTGTTGTTGGCCCTGAAGATACGCCTATTAAAACATTTGAAAAAGCTGGAGTTCAAGAAAAAGTTTATAGATGTGTTAAAACTATAATGAAAGGAGATGTTAATCCATGCACCAGCTTTCAGAAGTAAATGTGTACTGCTATTCTAGCTGGAATTTTAGATTTTATTCCAGTTTCATCTCTGGTACTATGAAAAATTCCTACGAAGACCAAATATTTTCACATTCTGAAAAACACCTCTTTAGAATTTACAGTTTATCACATGAAAATATTTCTTATATCTGTTAGTAAGGTGTCAAATTTTAGAATAAATAGATGATTTTAAATGTTGCAGAGATTTTCTTTTGATTTTTAAGAATTTTACAACCACTATCCTAGTCTTTAAAACATGCAAAAAGAGGCTACTACATAAAAAAAAAAAATGTCTACATAACCCAACCAGTCAGTAATGTACTTTTTACACAACTACTGCTCAAGGCAAAGCCTCATTTAAGATGTGATAAGAAATAAAAATTAAAAATGCATATTAATTATACACTAAAATCACTTTTATACCTGTTCAATCTATTTTTAAAAGTTAGAAGTTCAAGGCAGCATTCCAAACATTAACTCAGTTACCAAAGAAGTAATTTCTCTAACCCAACAAAAAGATTATTATTTTCCAATTGTGGCCTCCAGTTCTTCTACCTTAATTTATCCCCTCTAAGAAAACTCATTTTCATAAAAAATACCCAGTTTCTTCAATCTCGTATAACTCTTACTTGCAAATCCACAAATTCTCAAGCTTATCAATTTTCTCTCCTTGGAAAAGGGGCCCAAACTTGTGCACAGAACTCAATTGCTGTCTAACAAGTGTTTTAGACTTTGCTAATTAAACCTACCTACTTTTAAAAGTAACATTACAGTTTATTCAGGTTATTCTAAGCATTTTTAGGTCAATTTCCAGCTTCCAGGCATTGTTCTGACACTTTCAAATTTTCTAATAACCAGATCCAGGTACTTCTATAGTTTTAGCTTATGGGAAGTTTTGATAAGCTCTCTGATAGTTTTTGTTATTTTATTCTGTTTTAGGTATGTGTTATTGGGATGTGAACTATTTTTGGTAAATATTTTAGTTTTATCTAATTATAACTTTTTTATTACAAGTTGACGGATTGATTTATTTGTAGCTCACTCGAATGATAGATCATCTGTTTCTGAGATAAGTATTAGTTTTAACCTCTCAAATTTTTAGATTGACTTTAATTTTGTTTGAGATTGGGATTTAATCTTGGCATTAGCCAAGTTTCTTTTTTTTTTTTTTACTTTTACCTTGTCAGTTAGTTATAGTTAAAATTATGGTTAAATCAAATTTGATCTAGTTATATATTAAGTTTTAGTTTTGATTATTTTTTATATTTACAAAAAGATTATTTGATTGTTAAATTTGGTTTTGAATGATTTCCAGTTTGAAAAATTTTTTTATTTATTTATTTTTGTGTACAAGAATAGAAGGCTCTCATGATTGCTAACAGAGGGTAAGGGGTAGGTATAGACATATGTTTACTATGCTAATTTCAAATATATTGAACACCACTTCTCTACTCAACCTAACATTTTATTACTTCTGTCTAAGACCAAGTTATCCAAGGATTCTCTCTCTAATAACCTAAATATCTCCAACTATAACTTATTTTACAACTTCTATTTGAATGGTGGGGTTTGTACCTATATAAATATCAATACTCCTGTAACACATCTCCTAATTTCGATACAGTATCTATAGGTCATAAAACTTTCATCAATACCCTCATTGCTTTACTCTAAACTGTATTGAAAACCTATTTAAACCTAAAATTGCTTGTTTTTTTTATTGAATACATGATACTTGAGTATTTTTAGTATAGTTTAATATTTTTAACAATGGTAAATATTTTTTTTTTTTTACATTTATACTAATAAAACTTAATAAAATATCAGAAATATATATTTTTTTTACCCAAATTATTTTTAATATTCTCTATTCTACTTTTACTATCTATCAATATTATTAATAAGCACTATTGAATAGACCTAACAAATAATATGGTGATTGTTTACATTAAGGGCCCCTACTTAGATTTTTATAAAAAATCACATCATAGATTAAAAAAAATAATGAAGAATAAAAAAAAACCAGAATGATTAAGTCTATGATTTAGCGTCGGGCGGGGTGACCGGGCCCGCCTCTTTAGGAGGGGTGATTCGGTCCACTCTAAATAAAATAAAAAATAATAATAAAAAAAAAAAAATTTTTCGCTCATTTTATAGCCACGCGGTAGTACTACAAGTTTTATTTAGATCATATTTAATTTAGAAATTTTTATATTTTTAAAAAATGTAGAAATAGCGCGTACAAAAATTTCCTTCAATAGAACTTCACTTTTGAAAAATGTGAGTTTTTTTAACTTCGTTATAAAATGAAAAATTGTGGATAGATTTTAATTATTTTTTCAGTGGATACACTCGAGTATGTTAGCTTTAAACTGGCAAAGTAAATTTTTGATCCAAGCAGTATTAGTTTTGGCAAAAAAACGGGGCCTAACTTGGTTCCGCATTCACCCCGCCCGTAAAAATTGATGGGCGCGGGGGCTCGACCACCATTGTTTTTTCGTATTTTACGTTTATTATTGACATTTTTATTACGTATAATTAATTTAAATGTAATAAAAAGTTACTTATATTAAGTGAAAATTTTTTTAAAAAAATGAAATTTAATAAAAAAAACGAGTTCAAAAAAGTGTACAAAATTTTGGGCGGAGAGGGGTGAATCGCGCCATTCCTATTTATTATTCGTATTTTATTTTATCATTATTGACATTTTTATTACTTATTACGAATTTTTATTATGATAAATTAATATTATATTAAGTAAAAAATTTAAAATATAAATTGAAATTATACGTAAAGACGAATTTAAAAGATGGTCCGAGTCACCCCTCAATGGTGGTCCGCTTCACCCCTCCACGGTCAGGCTGACTCGGCGTTATTCAAACTTTAATAAAACTTTTATTATTTAGGAATTACATATTTTATTTTTTGTGTGGCGAATCTGCGACTAAAGGGCCGTGATTTACAAAAAAAAAAAATTTCCAAAAAGTGCATTAGGGGAGAGTCGGGAGACCAAGTTATACACCTAAAAGTGGTCGCGCACCCCGCCCGACGCTAGTCTTATAAAAAATCTGACCAGAATTTCTTTTTATCGTAATTTACAAGAGACAAAGGGAAGAATGTAAAAGAAATATAGCATAGCCATGGTTGCCAGAACTCCATTTAGGTTTAGCAACAAATTCATCCAGGTTAGGTCTAAGTTTACGACATTGTTGATCCATCCAGGTAGTCTCATTTTAGGACCCTACTAGTTCAGGTTATGGCATGTTTTGTTAAGTATACACAGAATATTTAATAAAGACTTACATCATGCATTTTTTTTTTTTATTCATTACTATTTTTTTTAAGAGTCTATGCTGCAATTTTTATAAAACTCTAATAGAGACCCTTAATGTAAAAAATAATTTGCAATGACCTTTTTAAAAAAGAAAGTGGCTCTTTTTCCCCATAACATTTTTCTTACTTATAATTTTTAAAAATTAAAAAAATATTAAGGTGCATATTTCTAAAAAAAATATTTAGGATAATCTATTATCTCTCAAAATAAATCTTTACTTCAGTTATACGAGATAATGCTGATTTTTGATCCCTTATCAAAGGTCAAAATTTTAATATTTTGGCTCTTTATCCCCCATTTGACATATATATATATATATATATATATATACATGCGGCGTAGGCAGGGAGTCGCGACCCTCAAAGTTGAGTATATATATATAATATATATTATATATATAATATTATATATATATATATATATATAATATATTATATATATATATATATATATATATTATATATAAATATATATGTGTGTGTGGTGTGTGTGTGTGAGTACGCAAGATTTGACTTATGGGTTATATCACAGGATAAAAATGTTACTTCGGTTATAAAATAAATAAAATTAACAGGTCTACAACAGTTGTAATTAAAAATTTTGGTCATAAATGGTGAGTAAAAATAAAGATCCTATTTTGAGAAACGTAAAGTAATATTTATGGTGGTTGGCTAGAACTGAGTCCTGAGTGGTAACTAATATTAAATCTAAACTAGCATTAGACGCCTTGGATTTTCCGCGAATTTCGAAATTACATTTCATTTCATTCATTTCATTTCATTCGTTCATTTTTTCACTTACTAATTTTTATGAATTTAATTCATCCTACATAGTCCATTAAGCCTGTCTTTCTTCATTGTTTTTCTTAGTCAAGTCTTTACTCTTCGCAGAGTGCTGAAAGACCTTTCAATGGTACTTATTGAACACGGTAGCACCATTGCAATTAATAGACAGGTTTTTGATTTGAGGAAAATAGGGGTCGGCTCTTTAATAACTTCAGTAAGTTCCAAGTCTTTCAACTTTTGCTTATCCATTTTCTTATCCAGCCACAAGGTATACCATAAGTCAGTTTCGGTATGAATTTTTTTGACATCAAGATCATAAAACTCGTAAAAACATTTTACTTTCTCAAGCAAACTGCCTACGGGAGCCCATAAAATAAGAAACGGATGCAAATGAAAAAGGTAAAATGCTGGCACGTTTGTTTTCTTTGAAAATCTAAGTCTCTAAAGAGGCATGAAAGTGGAGTAAGATAACACAAGTACAGAACACTTCAATATCAGCAGAAGATTTCAGCAGGATGATTTGCTTTATGTTGTAGAGATTGTACTTTTAGGGGGTGAAAGTTCTACTAAGAACTCAGCAGTTATAACATTGGGCGGATAAGAGCAGATCGCAATTATTTGATCAGCAGTTTTGCATGGTTCTTTGACAACCTTCAAAATTCTTTTGGATATGATCAGAGTACTGCTTTTAGGTAAATATTTTTTGTTGAAATATGGGCTTGTATTGTTTTTAAATAAAGCAAAATATTTCGTTATTACGGAAGAGGTAATAATGGAAATGGGGGGTCTTGTTGACGAACAGAATAACATTGAAAGCTGTTTTTCTTGTTTGATTGTCGCCTTCAAACATATTTATCATATTTGTATGGAAAAATAGCAATACTATGATATTTGAGCCAACGGGCACAAAGTTTAGGCAAGTGGGAAATGTATTTTGGAGTCTCTGAAAAAGTGTCTTTTATTGTGGCAATAGTATTTCAAAATTTCAGAAAACATTCAGATGTACCAAATTAAGCCGATGCTACACAGTGAATATAATCTTTTTTTCAATTTTTTCCCGCAGTTTCTTTTGGAACCCTATGTTTATCCTGCCAATGCTGCGCAGCTGTCGTACTACCAACGCATAGACTCGGCTTCAAACCTTTTTCTAAAAACAAATCAACTTCCAATGCAATGGTTCAAGAACTTCAAGAACTTCAACCCTCAGAAACTTCTGAAACAGTCATTTTTTCAAGATCGAAGAAAAAGGCCTGAGTCATTAATTCGCTGCCTGCCAAATCCGCAGTTTCATCTGCCATATAGAGTAGATACAAAAAATTTTTATTGCAACCGCGACAATCATGTTTTTATTGATAATTCCAAACAAATGATGAGTTCATCTGAAATCGCTCGGAAGACGTCCAGACGGGATTCTTCTGTCCTTGAATATTTTCTTTCAATTCCACATCACCGCATTCTATTCGCAGCTTTAAGCAGGTCTTCAAAAATTCCTCATGCAGTCTTTACCTCTTAAAGGTAAGTCATGGGTCCGCAGAAAATTAAGGTCTTC
>JABUQX010001915.1:0-7500 GCA_015478945.1 Trachelipus rathkii | reverse complement strand
TAAAGAGAAAATAACTCCTTGAGTGAATTCTTCACTTACCAGGATTAGATCCCGGGCCCTCGCGAACGGCATGCCAAGCGTGTTACCACTCGACCAAACGATAAGCTAAAAAGATACGCGACTTAAACCTATGAAAAGTGCTCTATTCAATAGGAATAAGGACCGCCTATGGCAGGACAAATACCTCAGCCACGCATCTCCTCTTACACTCGGGTCAAAGGTAACACAGGACCCATGTAAGGAGACCACTCTAGATCGGAGTATAATTTGTATAGATGTAAATACTGCAATTAAACCGCAGTTCAATTTGTATAGATAAAATAACTCCTTGAGTGATTCTTCACTTACCAGGATTAGATCCCGGGCCCTCGCGAACGGTATGCCAAGCGTGTTACCACTCGACCAAACGATAAGCTAAAAAGATACGCGACTTAAACCTATGAAAGAGTGCTCTATTCAATAGGAATAAGGACCGCCTATGGCAGGACAGATACCTCAGCCACGCATCTCCGCTACACTCGGGTCAAAGGTAACACAGGATCCATGTAAGGAGACCACTCTAGATCGGAGTATAATTTGTATAGATGTAAATACAATAATTGCAGCATGACAGGATGAGGATGTTTCCCCTCGGTTATATGACTTACGATTTTACGTCTTTTTGGTCTGTAAACTCATGTTTTACATACCCTAAAGACGTAAAGCTGTAAAGCCGTTTCGCCAGTAGGCGTGTGAGGGGACACTTCCGGTCTATTTGCTAAACGATCTTAAGGCCTTACGTCTTTAGGGTATGTAAAAACGTGTTTTACATACCTTAAAGACGAAAAGACACAAAGCGCTAAGGTTCGAGCGCGTAACAGGGTGCTGGATGACCCCGCGGGGCTGGAGACTCATGTGTCTTACGGCCTTAAGGTATATAAAGCGTGTTTTTATTAAAATTATAGACAACTTTTAATAAAAGCATAACTTGTTTTCTACATTTGCGAAATGTTTTTCAACTTTTTAAAAAATAAAATAATAATGATAAAAATAATAATGATAAAATATTAATAAAAATAATGGTAATAATAATAGTAAAATAATAATAATAAGTAATAAAAAATAATAATAACAATAAAAATATAAAAAATAAAAAAAAATTAAGTGAAATAATAAAAACATATGCGAAATGTTTTCCCAAATTGAAATAAAATAATAATACAAATTTTCAATCTTTAAACACAAATTGTCGTGAGTTTTAAATTCGAAATAAAAATATAAAAATATAAAAATAAAAATAATTAATATTAATATTTAAAACGATAATAATAATAATAATTTAAATAGCTACGATGCTGTTTTAACATTCAACGTAATAATATTTTAAAAGAAAATTCAATAAAAGTCTTACACGGTATAATAATTCCTGTCCAGAATACAGGCTTAAATGAGATAACACTGTTTTTTCGATTCTTGTCGGTATTAGAGTTACATTTTGACCAGGGATTTGACTTAAAGCAATACGCTGCTTAATAAGGCAGACCCAAAAATTAGGCTTAAATGAGAAAACATTGTTTTTCGAATCTATATCGGGGTTATCCTAGGCCTAAAGTAAACATTTCATCCCATTTTACAGGAAGAGATGCAGTCTTGTTGTAGACTCTAGTCAGTCTCTCCCTGGCCCCATTGTGCGTAGTTGTGTGTTACTATTGCTGTCTTATCAATGTATTTAGGTGTGTAATAATAATAATAAAATAATAATAATAATAATTATAATTTTTTGAATATTGGTTCTTTATATTTTCTATTTGAAGTAAAGACTTTTCATAGGTTTTAATAGTCGCGTAATTTTTTAGGTCTTATCGTTGGTTGATGTAGTATGAATAATAATAAGTAAGGTAAAAGTGGGCATAGTTGGAGGATTAGAGGAATCTTAATACTTGGTAAATGCTTAGTAAAAATCAACCTCCAAGTAGTTATTTTAATTATTAATTAATATGAAATTGTTGAAATTTGAAAGTAATTTAATTAGTTACAAATTTCGTGTACTCGGATCTTAGAGTAGATTTTTAATGTGTCCCTGTGTTACCCTTTGACGAGTGTAAAAGGAGATGGTGTGAGGTATTTGTAGCTGCTGCCGATAGGGGAGGTGTGATTACTATTGAATAGTGAAAAATGTGTTAATAGGGTTTACGTTTCGCGTATCCTTTTTTAAGCTTTATCTGTGTAATAATTGTGAATGTATCTAGATAAGTTTATCCATGGTAACAGGTGGAATACATGACAACTGCCAGACGGGGTGCGGGATCTTAATCCCTGGGTTTAATGTGAAGAAATGTATCAATGATTGTATAACATTTAGTGTTATACAAAATAGTAAATAAATTTAATCCATCATCTTCCGATGTTTATACAAATGTTTATATCGCTTAGTTCTAGAGTGGTTCTTTTATCTTTGGCTTGTCGCCTGTGGTTATCTGTTGACCCGAGTGTGTAAGATGGATGCAAGTGTGTGGGTTGATTAATTTCGGTATTACTGTTCTGATTGGGGTTATTCTATTGAATAGAACGACTTCTTCCTATTTGTGTGTGAATAAAAGTTTAGCGTAAAAAATCTTTTAGCCTATTCGTTTGGTGAGTTAGTAATAATGGTAAACGTGACATATTAACGAGTTCGTAAAGGACTGTGAGAGGAAATTCATAATCCTCTTTATATCCAGGGCTAGTGTGTGAAGAATGATCAGGAGTGTTATTTTAATCCTAAAAATTGAAGCCTGGGTGTCTATTGTGTAATTTTTGGTGCAGTGTATTACTATCTCAGTATTACATTTGATTGTATCTGATCACTGAGGTGGTCTGCTACTTAGAATTTGGGTTGTTTATTTTTTATTGGAGTGTGAAAGGAGATGCCGTGGCCCTTGAGGTATCCTTCTCGTGAATAGGGGGTGTTTATTCCTATTGAATGAGAGCCCTCTTCTTAGGTTTAATTGTCCTGTGATGATTTTTTTAGTTATTCGTTTAGGGATCGATGGTAAAAGCTTGATGCATGTGAGCTGCAAGGGGGGATCCTAATCTGTTAAGTGAAGATATAAGGGAGTTATCATTCAGATATCGGAATTGAGTTTTATGATTGTATTATATATATTGTTTACATATTTATAGCTTATATTTATTGTAAATATATATATATATTTATTAGCTATAGTAATAACCGTAGGATATACTTTCATTGCTTATTTTAGTTATGTTGAATAAAAACATACAAAACCTTTTTTCAATATATTTGTTTTGGAAGGTCTGTGATAAAACTTGACTGATGTTGATAATGAATAGATTTTTTTTGAATTAGGTGGTGCTGAATACTTAAGGCTCATATATAATAGGCTGAAATTTATAACGAGAGCAAAATGTAGTACCGATAAGATTTAAGCTTAATCGCTTCAGTTTTTACAATAAAGGAGATAAGAAATTTATGGGAGTGTTTGAAAGACAACAGAGATGTCCTAGTTTGTAGGTAATGAAAAGTTATCATGAGTATTTTTGAAATGCTTTCGAAATGAGGTGACATTCAATATTTACTTATTAATATATTATTTATTATATACTATAAAAATAAAGTGAAATATGATATAGTATATTATTTTGACTATTAGATTTTTTAGATATACTATATATATATATACTTATACTGCTATACTCATATATATTATAAAACTGAGTAACCTTTAAGGACTGTTTTTATCAACTGATTTTAGTGCAGATTTGGGATTAGAAAAATCATTGTCATCATGTTTTATTCTCTACGGTAAACAGTAACATCATCATATCTTCTTTACTCTCTTTCTCTCTAACTCTTACTTCCCTGTTTCAGTTAAATAATAAATAATTACTAATTAATATAATATAACTAATTCATCTACATTCTCTATCTAATTCTACATTACTTCTACATCTTCATCTCTACATAAAATAAATCTTATAACTTACTTTTGTGATTTAACTCTTTTAAATTAAACTGATGAGTTTTCTTGAATTGCTTATTTTAATTTATGTTCTTCGGATTACAAAATGCATAATGCTATTAGAAGGTTTTATATGGTTTAAGTCAAAAGTTGTGAAGTCGGCCATTAGCGTTATTTTTAGTTGGCAGGTTTTAAACCTTCTTGGGTTTCTGAGTCTATTTCCTGCTTGCTTAGTAAATTTTAAACAATAAACTTAGAGATTGATTTTTATTGGTTCAGTTGCGGGTATACAATCTTTTATGAATAAATATAAGCTAATTAATTTGAATTAATAATGAAATATAAATTATAAATTTAATATTAAATATTTAACATTTAATTTATATAATAAATTACTTTGTTATTAAAAAAATAATTTTATAAATATAACATGAGTACCAAACATTTTAAGTAAATAAATATATAGCCATTATTATATTAAATTTGGTGCGTATAGGGATATTGAAAATTATCATATAAAAAATTTGCTGAAAAGCAGTTAATAATGTTTATCTTTCAAAAAGGATACAACTCTTGAAAATATTACATGAACCAAGTATGGAGTTAAATTAAGTGTCTTATCACCTAATTATATTAAAAATATTATCCTATTACATATAATATAATAAAGTCATTCATTTAACATATTTGACATAATTCTGGTACATTTTGGCATCTTTCTGGGATTAATTAGTAATGTATTAATATGTATCTCGAATTTCAAGATGTTACTTATTGAGTGTTGAAAAAGGGAAGTTGGACAAGAGTGTAATTCTGTTTATCTTTTTTAAATTAGAATAGAATAATTGGTTTAAGTTTATACGAAAGGTTCAAGGTTTTATATGAAGTGCTATATATCATAATATAAAGTGTATAATATTAAGAGGAAATAATGTAGTAAATAGGTAGCACTTTTAGTAATAATTAAAGTATAAGTAATTGTTAATAAATATAATAATTATAATATATTATTATATATAAATAATATATATATATATATATATATATATATATATTATAATTTATTATATATATATATATATATAATATATATTAAGTATAATTTTGATAAATTCCTTTATAGATGGTTGATGTAGCGTTTGGTGCATTGGTACAAATCTGGTACTTATAGTGATTGAAAATTGAGGGATCAAGTTGAGTAAATAGAGTCGACCTAACCTATGAGTTACCGTTGTACGTATATATCTTATATTTGTTTCTTGTTTCTGTGTTCAAATGAAGTATGTGGAGTGATAAAGAAGAGTGAGAGACTACTTATTAGTAGTAGGTAGTGTGGGGATAATAATAATTAAAGCGATATCATATGGTGGAACAAGGAAAGACTGTTAGAGGAAAAGCGAGTACTTAGGTGGGGTGGTAAGATGGATAGCGTAAATAAGTATGAGACAAGCCGAAGTTGAAAGATGTGGCTTGAGTGGTGCTATTGTGTTTATAATGAAATTGTTAGATTCAGTAATGAAGAATGGTGTAGCGATAAGGTATAATTAGGGAGAGTTAATCAGAGTACTATTCAGTGATATGGTGCTAAAAGGTGTGAAAAAGTCAAGAAATCAGTCGAAGAGTGTGAGCAAAGAAAAAAAGATTTGTGTTGAAAAGTAAGCTCTGTTTTGGATGTTAATGGTTATGGACTATGTTCTAGTGCTTTTGAAAGATACATATTCGTGAAAGGCTGATGTTAAGGTTTATACACTTAGTACATGTCGCCATTTGTAGTGGAAGATCTAAATAAATTGCTTCTTCTGGTGTATTTCTTGATTATCGTACGATGCACTGTGGAACTGTTCCTGCTAGTTCCTGGAACAGATTTCCTTACCTTTTAGTTCATATCTTGTTAATGAAAAGAATTTTTTTGATTGGTTTGGCCATTGTATAACACATGAATTAGAACTCTAAGTTACTGAATTAAATCTGACGTATTTAGTGCCTGAGTATAAATATATACTATAATGAAATAAATATAATATACAATTAATTAAATAAATAAATGAAATATAATAAGTAAAATAACTATAATAATGTATTACAAAATTAATCTTATATTAAAAGAATTTAAGTGTATAATAGAAATTACTTATAAGATTATATATATAGATATTAGTGTGTAATGTATAAGTAAAAAAGCTAACCGCCCTTTTATCACAGTGCCAATATAATGATATTTAGATAAAATATTACACGTAAAGATAAATAATATATACGAACTGAGATAATAAAGAATAAATGATTATAGTGGTGGAAAATGAGTTAAGAAATGTTTAAAAACCGTAAAGTATGCCTCTAAGGACATTGGTTGTAAGATTAAACGTAGCTTTGGTGTAATTTATAGAAGAATCGTTGGTATTTAGATGTGGGTAATATTATGGAATAAATAGGTAGAAGAAGAATTCATACGAGTTTGAGGAAGAATAGGAGAGTTGACTGTGACAAACATTGATGGCGATTTTCACAGGCGGAACCATTTTGTTTATAATATGATTTAGAATATCCTAGTGAACTTAGGAATTGGGATTATTGTGTAATTGTGATTTGATGTGGTATTAAATTGATTCTAAAATAGTGTGGGGCAGGTGGTTGAGAGTATTCAAAAAGAATTGATAGTTTTTTAAGCTCTGTGTGGGATTTGTGTTAGGTTGGGTTTAGTGTCTTAGGTGAAAAGGAATTGTTAAGAATGAGTGAGGAGAGTAAAAAAAATTTGTTAAATTAATAGATTGTGAGGCGCGCGCCGCTCTGAATATAATATAACTATTCTCTATATTATATATTTTATATACTATATTATCTAATTCATCTAAATAACTAAATCTTCTCAATCTCTATATTTCTTTACCTTAATCTTCTCCTGTTCCAGGTCTAATCTCTCTTTTCACTCAGTATCTTACTTCTCTCTCTCTCTCTTTCATTTCATCTCTACTCTTCTTAATGAGTATCTAATATATACTACTAAGTAATAATAGTAGATTATTGTTATTAATTGAGCTTTATCGAACTATAGACATCAACCATATAAGTTTTACAGTAATAAAGTATGACTGTATAGCACGTATCTATAATTGGATAATTATATAGGTATCTCTAAATACTTTTCCACGCAAAACTTACATAACCCTGCTGGGTTTAAGAAATTGGAATAAAAATTAAATGGATAATATCTAGTGACGGTGGATAACCAGTTAACTGAATAATGCTCTTCGATAACATTTTCTTAATCTCTTGATATATAACCGATAACATTATATATAATAACAGCATTTTTTGAATTGTATAAATAAATGACCATCACGTTTCTCAATCCTAATCAAATTCTCAATAAAATAAATATAGTATGGTTAATATTATGTTAGAAAATATTAATATAATAATATAATAATATATGATAATAATATATATATATTAATAATATAAATAGTACTTATAGATAAGAATTTTATACATAAAAATAATTCTTATTATCATAAAATCTTTACATAATATATTACAATTAAATTCCTCAACAAATATA
>JABUQX010001914.1:10000-13609 GCA_015478945.1 Trachelipus rathkii | reverse complement strand
GAATTAATAATAAGTAATAATAATAATAATTAATAATAATAAAATAATAAATAATTAATATTAATAATATTATTATTATTATTTATTATTATTTTATTTTATTATTTCATTATATTATTATTTAAAATTGATGCATGAATGCTTTCGGAGAGGCTACCTATATATATATATACCGTATATATATATATATATATATATATATATATATATATATATATATATATATATATATATATATATATTATATGATATATATATATATATATATTATATATATATATATATATATATATATTTATATAATATTAATATATATAATATATATATATATATATATATATAATATATTAGGGATGTACCGATAGTATCGGTATCGGTATTGGTAGTATCGGCCATTTTGTATTGGTATCGGTTATCGGTATCAGTATCGGTAAAATGGCCGATACTTTCTTACTTTTTTTGCGTGGTGAAAAATTGAGAAACTTTTAGATTCAATAATTAATCTAGTTCGATATAGATAGCTAGTTACCAAGTTAAAAAATTTTTTTCCTCGATTTCCTTTTTAACTTAGATTTTTAGCGTTTTTCTAACTTGGTCTTTAGCGTAAAATTTACTTATTTGGACAGCCATTATTATAATTTATACAGATTTATCTACTTTTTTAGTTGATCAATTGTATTTTTTTTTTTTTTTGTTACGTACGCAATTTCGTGAGTGTGTGAGTGTTTTTAAACTTTCTGGATTATTCATATTTTAGATATTTGCTGTTAATAGGGTTTTATCGTTTTAAAATTTAGGTTTTAGCGTAAGAATAAATTTTCCTCATTTCTCCTTTGGTTTTTGCCTATTTGTTTCTGTCTGGTTTTTTTTTTATTTTTTTTATTTGTGATTGCGTGTGCGTGTGCGTGTATTGAAAGCAAAGATTTCCACAGGGGTGGCTTTTTCTGACTTTACCAACATCAATGGCTTGCACTTAAATCTCTGCATCCACTGGAAACTACCTCTCTAAACTTCTAAAACCCTAATTTTATTGCTCTCTGTTCTGAGACCCAGAATGCTAAGAATTCATCCTCCAATTCGTTTAATATATCCAACTATAACTTTTTTATTAGATTCTCCGTTTGAGGGTGGGGAGTATTGCCTATGTAAATAATAAACATTCCTATAAACACGTCTCGGAGAATCTGGATCTCCTAACTTCATTCTTGAGGCTTAAAATCTTTCTTTCCTTCTACTACATATTCCTTATGCTTCTGCTGACTGTTTCTCCTTAACAGAACAATTCTTCATGGCCTTTTTTGATTCCTTAACTTACTTCTCACGAGGATGTTGTATCTTTCTCATACCAAAATTACTGAGGTCCTTCTATTTAGGGGATTTCAGATGTACACAAAACTGGAATTGTTGGGTCCTCTCGTAACTGATTAGTTGGGAGGAAGCGAATTCATTAGTTATTCTAAACCGATCTGAGCAACTGATTAAATTAACCTACACACATTCCGGATCGTCCCAACCGAATCTTGAACACACTTGACCTTTGTTTCACCACTAGTCCTTCTCTCTATAAATTATACCACCACCTTCGCTCCTATCGGTAAAACTGACCACAACCTTTTATCACTTAATTTTAATACTTTCTCTCCAACATCTCCATCCTGCCCTATGCGTTTTTTCGGGCACTTTGATCGGGCCGATTGGGGGCTTTGCGTTGCTCTTACGCTAACTTATAATTTGAAGTGACTGCTTTGACTATTAAGACGCTTCAGATTCTGCCATAAAGTGGGAACTGTAATTGTTTGATGGGATGAGCAGGTCATTCCTTCTTGGACTAAATCTTTTTTCTCTCTTCAAAATCCATGGTTCGATCGTGCTTGTTTCCTGGCCATCAGGGCTAGAAGACAAGTGCTTATCGGACGTTTGGAAAAATTTTCTTCTCCTTCGCTCTTGTTCAATTTTTCGACTTCAGCTGAAATCGTTGCGGAGGGATACTCTTCGACGAGCAAGCGGACTTTCATTAAACGAAAAAATGCGCACCTCCTGAGTTCTGCCTACTGACAAATTCTCTCTGGCTCTTGCCAAAAAACATCTCTAAACAACTTCTGTAAAATCATCCTTTCCTCTCTTATTCCTTTGGGATTATTCTGTTGTTAAATACTGCAACTGAAAAGGCCAATTCATCTCTTTGGCCTTCCTATTTTCCTTTAATTCCAACCCTGGGCATCTCTGGTATTCCTCCTCCTCCTTCTCTCTCAGGTGTCCTATGTCTTTTCCTGTGATTACATTTGATCGGTGATGAGCTCCTGAAATTCTATGAACGTTAGGAAGGCGGGTGGCCCGGATGGCATTCCTCTACCAATTTTAGGGAGGTGCTTCCGTGCTGACCCCACCCCTCGTTCAACTATATTCTCTATGCCTCAATACTAGTACTTTCCCTCAGTGTTGGAAGCGCGCATATGTCCAACCTATTCCGAAAAAATGATCCTGCTCTTGACTTTAACTATCGCCCTATAGGCTTCACTTGTATTATTCTAAGATACTTTGAAACCCTTCATCAACTCTCACTTCCTTATGATCATCTGGAATCTCTTTCTCTTCTTCTGCATACCAGTACGCGCTTTCGGTGCTCGAGAATCTACTGCATATTACTTTCCTATGTAAACAAGATTTATGTTTTCCGCCTTAGGGACTACGGAAGATTGGTGTGGTGGCCCGCTTGGACATTATCCAAAGCATTGGACCGGCCGTATGCAACGCGTCACTGTCTCCAGCTCACCTCTTTGGGTTTCCTCCTTCTCTTTGGCTTACTTATGTCTAGTTTCTTTCAAATCGCTCAATGTTGGCTGTTGTTGATGGGGCGACTTCTTTTTCTCTCAATAGTGGTGTTCCTCAGGGTTCTTTTTTTATTCCTACTTATTCCTGCTTTTCAGTGAAAAATGATCTCCTCACCTGCACATCTAACTCTATCCACTCGTATGTCGATGACCTGACCCTTCATTCTTCCAACTATATCAATTTGCTCCCTCTTTGACTGCTAGAATTGCCTCTTCGTCTTTAATCTTCGCGATTCCTCATTCTCGCTGATCTGGATAGAGTTTCAGGGTTTGGTCGTCTCAAGCTTGTGAAATTTAATTCTTTAAAAAAACCCAACTTCTACAAATCTCTCTCTCTAAGGACCCTTAACTCTTTCTATCTCTATCGACGTTCTTTCTCGTTTCTCCTGGTTGACAACTAATAAACATCCTTGGCCTTTAAACATAAACAAAAAAATTGTTTTGAAAACCTCAAATCACAGTGGTTACTAATGCGGCCTCAAAGAAACTAGGAGTTCTGTTTTAGAGTGCGAGACTTTTTTTCCTCTTCTCAGTTAATCCAGCTATATTTTGGGGCGTTTATCGCCTTGTATGGAGTACTGCTCTCAAATTTGTGGGGGGGGGGAGGCTCTGGTTTCATCCGGCATTTGGATAGGGTCGAGGCCAAAGGCCAAAAAGACTTATAAACGTCCTGTTAGCTCTTTCTAGTTAACTTGACCCTTTATATTTGCGCGCGATGTTGGTGCTTTATCCCTTTTTTATAGGTACTGTACAGGCAAGTGCTCGAGGGAAACAATCC
>JABUQX010001913.1:40000-71928 GCA_015478945.1 Trachelipus rathkii | reverse complement strand
TGAGACCTTTCGGAAAAAGGTACATTCTGAAAATTTAAAAAAAAACAAAAATTTAAAAAAAAATGACCATCAATGATTTGAAAATTCTCTACTTGAACAAAAATGAGAACAAAATTTGACTTATCATTCGTCCCAGTACCAAAAGTCATGTATGTGCAAATATAGTTCTGATAAAAAAAAAGGGGTTATAATGTTGTCGGTAGACATTGGAACAACGTGAAGAAAGCCAACATTCGAACAGGTAGTGTCGGGGGTTTCAAAACTTTCCGGAAAAAACACATTCAGTTTTCACAATTGAAAACTTTGAAACTGTTGTCAGTTTAAAAAAAAAAAAAAAAAAAAAAAAAAAAAAAAAAAAAAAAAAAAAAAAAAAAAAAAAAAAAAAAAAAAAAAAAAAAAAAAAAAAAAAAAAAAAAAAAAAAAAAAAAAAAAAAAAAAAAAAAAAAAAAAAAAAAAAAAAAAAAAAAAAAAAAAAAAAAAAAAAAAAAAAAAAAAAAAAAAAAAAACTTTGGCATTGGACTGATTGACGATATATGCTACTAAAATTGAGAAGCTAGAAACTAGTAAGACTTTAAAAAAATAAAAAATAAAATAAAGACGGAGTAGTTTACGTTCAACATAAAAGAAAAAAAAAATTTCTTACTTTATTTTTATTTTTCATATTTCCTTTCTCTTTTTCTTGGTCATTACCAGCCGCCTTTGCAGGCTTGAGGGTATAAGGCAGCTCCAAAGTATTTGAATGTTTTTTACTCGAGATCTCCTAGGGAAAAAAAAGGAAATAAAAATATGGTTAGACACACACACAACCCTCACACAAAGACCAATTTCAGTACTTAGAAATCACCAGTGATTCAGAATTATATATTATAGTTTTTACCTGTATACATTATTTTAACGCATACTTAACACTAATATATATATAGTATATATATATATATATAAGTATATATATATAATATATATATATATAATATATATATACTATGTATATATATAAATAATATATTATATATATATATATATATATATATATATATATATATTAATATAATATATATATATATTATATAGTTATATATATTTAGGGGGATGTTATCGGTGTCGGTAGTATCGGCCATTTTTGATGTTATCGGGTACCGGTATCGGTATCGGTTAAAATGGCCGATACTTTGCCGATAATATTTTTTGGGTGAAAAAATTATGAGAAACTTTTTTTAGATTCAATAATTAATCTAGTTCGATATATAGATACCTAGTACCAAGTTATGTTTATTTTTTCCTCGCTTTCCTTTTTAACTTAGATTTTTAGCGTTTATCCAACTTGGTCTTTAGCGTTAAAAATTTACCTATTTTGACAGCCATATATTTATTTAAATTTATATATATTTATCTTTTTTAGTTGATCAATAGATTTTTTTTTTTTCGTACGCAATTTCGTGAGAGCGGGTGAGTGCGTGAGTGTTTTTAAACTTTCTGGATTATTCATATTTAGATATTTACTGGCTGAAAATAGGGTTTTATCGTTTTTAAATTTTAGGTTTTAGCATACGAATAAATTTTCCTCATTTCTCCTTTTGTTTTTGTCTCTATTTGTTTCTGTCTGTTTTTTTTTTTAATTGATTGCGTGGTGTTTGTATGCGATGTGCGTGTATATTGTGATTAGCAGATTTATGCACAAAGCGTTGCTTTCTTTTGACGATTTACCAAACATCAAGGCTTGCACCCTCTAACTCTGCATTCCCCATGGAATTACTGCCTCTTCTTAACTCTAAACCTTAATTTATGATCTGTGTCTGAGACCCAGTATGGTCTAAGAATTCATCCGTTTAACTCGTTTAAATTATATCCCAACTGTAACTTTATTTATTTAATTTTCCGTTTGACAGGCGGTGGTGGAGTATGTCCTATTGTAAATATAAACATTTCCTATAACCCACGTCTCGAGAAATCTTCGGAATTCTCCTAAACTTCGATGTTCTGTGGCTTAAAATCTTTTCTTCTTCTTTCTACTACAATATTCTTATTGCTTCTGCTACTGTTCTCCTAACAGAACAGATTTTTCATGACTTTTTTTTGATTTACCTATACCTACCTTTTCTTCACGAGAACTGTTATTATCTTCTTCATCCCAAATACTGAGGTTCCTCATTTTAGGGGGATTTCAGATATACCACAAAACTGAATTGTTGGGTTCCTCTCGTTATGGATTATTAGTTTTGGAGAGGAAGACCGAATCATTCAGATTTTTCTTCAACGATCTGAGAGCAACTGATTAAAATAAACCTAACACAACTTCTCGGATTCGTCCCAAGCACCGATTCTTGAAACACACTGACCTATGTTCACCACTTAGTCCTTCTCTCTATAAATACACCACCTTCGCTCCTATCGGTAAATCTGACCACAACCCTTTATATCACTTAATTTTTACTAATACTTTTCTCTCCAACATCTCCACCCTGCCCTATGCGGTTTTTCTGGCACTTTTGATCGGGCCGATTGAGGGGCATTGCGTTGCTTCTACGCTAACTATAATTGAAGTAAAACTGAAATGAATTTTAAGACTTCTCAGTTTCAACAGATAAGGTTGAGAGCTGTATAAGTTGAAGATATGAGCTTTTTCATTCCTTCTTGGACTAAAATCTTTTCTCCTCAAAATCCATGGTTCGATCGTTCTTGTTCCCTGGCCATTCAGGCTAGAGACAATGCTTATCGGCGTGTGGAAAAAATTCTCTTTATCCTATCATTCTTGATAATTTTATTTAGCTAGAAATCAATGCAGGCATATTTGTTTTACAAGCAAAGCGGACTTTCATTAAACGAAAAAGCGCTTGACCTCCTTTGGTTCTCCTACTGACAAATCTCTCTGGCTCTCTTGCCAAAAACATCTCTAACCACTTTTGTAATCATCCTTTCCTCCTCTTATCGCTCTGATGATTCTGTTGTTAAAACTCCAACTGAAAGGCCAATCATCTCTTTGGCCTTCTATTTTCCTAATTTCAACTCCTGGACGATTTCTGGTATTCCTTCTTCCTCCTCCTTTCCTCTCAGGTTGTCCTATGCCTTTACCTGTCATTTCATTTGATTCGGGTTGCATGAGCTCTGAAATCATATCTATAAAATGAACGTAGGAAGTCGGGTGGCCGGATGGCATTCCTCTTCGAGTTTTGAGGAAGTGTGCTTCCGTGCTAACCCCACCCCTCGTTCAACTATATTCTCTATGCCTCAATACTAGCGCTTCTTTCCCTCAATGTTAGAAGCGCGGCATATGTCCACCTATTCTAGAAAAAAAGATTGCTGCTCTGATCCTACTAAATCTATCCACCCTATGCTCTCACTTGTATCACTTTCATAAGACTTTTGAAACCTTTCTTCAACTCTCACTTTTTAGATCATCTCATTACCAGTACGGCTTTCGGTGCTGGAGATCTACTGGTCGATATACTTCCTTTTTTTAACAGATTTATGGTTTTTCCGCCCTTAGGAACTACGGTTAGACTTGCGTTGCGTGGTGGCGCTTTGACATATCCAAAGCATTTGACCGGGTTTTGCACACGCGTCACTGCTCTCCAAAGCTCCCCTCCTTGGGTTCCCTTTCTTCTCTTGCTTATTTTGTCTAGCTTTCTTTTCAAATCGCTCAATGTTCTTGTTGTTTGGATGGAGCGACTTTTTCTTTTTTTCTGTCAATAGTGGTTGTTCCTCAGGTTTTGTTTTATCTTCCTAACTTTATCTTTCTGCTTTTTCCATCAAATGATCTTCCATCTGCCCTACCCCCAAACTCTATTCCACTCATACTGATCGTCGATGACTGACCCTTCACTTCTCAAACTCATTTATCATTCTTGCTCCCTCTTTTTACTTTCTAGAAATTGCCTCTCGATCCTTCTAATCTTTCCGATCTATTCTCGCGATCTGGATTAGTAGAATTTCCGGGTGGGGTGCTCCAGCATGTGAAATTTTAGATTCTTTTAAAAACCCCCAAACTTTTCTACAAATCTCTCCTACATCTAGGACACTTTAACCTTTTTCTATCTCTTTCGACGGTTCTCTCGTCTCTTCCTGTTGACAATATAAACATCCTTGGCCTTAACCATAAACAAAAAAATGCTTTGAAAACCTCAAATCACAGTTGTTGCTAGGCGGCCTCAATGAAACTGGGAGTTCTGTTTTTAGACTGCGAGGACTGTTTTTTCCTCTTCTCAGTTATCCAGCTATACAAGGGTCTCATCCGCCCTTTTTTGGAAGTACTGCTCTCATATCTGTGGGGGCGGGGGCTCTGGTTTCATCCCGGCTTTTGGATACGGTCGAGTCAAAGGCCAAAAGACTTATAAACTGCTACTGTACTTTCTAGTTCACTTGACCCTTTATATTTGCGTCGCGATGTTGGTGCTTTTATCCCTTTTCTATGGGTACTGTAGAGGCAAGTGCTCGAGGGAAACTATCCATCCATCGCGTACCACCACCTTTTACGACTCCCCTCGTTAGCAAAGGGGGCTGTGAGTCGGCACATGAGTTTTTGTGTTGATGTTAGTAAACTCCAGACTGGTTCGCTGCGGTGTTTCTTTCTTTCTTTCCTGCAACCTCTGTTCTGTGGAATTCTCTTTCCATCATCTGGATTTCCTACTCAATTTAATTTTCCTCACTTTAAAGCCCTGCGTCTGTGCTCATCTGCGTAATTTGCCTTAGATGATGAATTTTTTGAGGCGTTCAACACCCACTCCCTGAATAGGCGTTTTCTTGCCCTGTGATTCGCTTTAACATTGGTAAAAAAAAATAAATAAAATAATGGTTCTAATAAGGAATTCCTTAGCTAGCTGAAACCCCACAAGAATGGCACCTCCTGAATGGTGGAAACCACTTCTAGAATGCCATTAAAAACAGGCCATAAACCGAGGAGCTGCTCGTTTTGACAAAAAAAAAAAAAAAAAAAAAAAAAAAAAAAAAAAAAAAAAAAAAAAAAAAAAAAAAAAAAATTTTATTTAAAAAGGGAAGCAACGCCTTATAAGCAAACCCATGGCAACAAAGCACTGAATAGATGGACCGAACTGGTTGGATATTACAGCAAAATAAACCTAACTGAAGATATAGGAATTTGGATATGTAATAGACTTTGATAATTCTAATGGACACGAAAATATGCATTGGAACATCTCAATCACGCTTAATCAAAGGAATCACACCAGGGAAACACTCATCGTAAAAATCGAAAAGAGACGTCATCAAGGAAGGCCAAAGATAATTAATCACAATTCTGCAAGTCTGTGAAAGAGGAGCTCGAGGGCTCTTACGAAAAATCGAGATGCTGATACAAAGAGGAATACCTATTACATGCAAGGCCTTGGCATGAAAAAGGGCCAAGGTTTTCATTATTATCAGTGATTGCAGGCAAATAATTATCAACAGGCACCTCCTTCCTTTCCAGTCAGAGAAGAAGAGAGAGAGAGAGGTTATTGTATAGTTGTAGGTAGGAATGTAAAACACCCCAAAAAGGAACAGAATCTCTCGCCAGATACTAAGTGAAGAACTTAAATAGTTTATTGCATCACAATTTGTAATTATTGAATTTGAAGTAAATATTGAATTATGAATGCTACTATTCTATAAGGAGATTTTATTATGTCATGTTTGATTAATAGCCCTCCATTTATTTTATTTAACTTTTATCGGCCGCTGATTAATTGAAGTCTCAATTACTTTCCATTATTTTTAATTCTTTATATTTAACTAGTTAAACGAAATCTCTTAGTAAATTGTAAATCATGTTAAAACATAAAAAGCTCAGTAGAACTAAACACTTAGTTAATACTTACAATTGAAAAATGAAACTGGACTAAATCTTTTTTAAATAAACACAAACATAAAAAGTTATTAATAATATATTTGCAATTATTATTCCTTAAAATGTACTATTTTTTAATTTATAAAATAAATATACTTTTGCACAGAATGAAATTATGAAAATTGAAATATAATGACTAAGTTATGTTTGTTACAGGGAATGCAATCTTGAGTTACCTAGCAGTGCACAAATGTTCTATATTATTACCTGATGTACAAATTAATTTTATTAATTAAAGTATCGGACATACATATTCCGGATAATCGGCACCTTTTAAAAAAAAACTAGGGAGTAAGGTAATCGGTCATCAAGGATATACGGGCCATCATTTTTTTCTGCGTATCAGGTATTACATCCCATTATATATAATATAAATATATAAATAATATAATATAATATATATAAATATATAAATAAAATATAATATATAATATTATAATATAATAAGTATTATAAATAATGTATTTATATACATAAATATAAAATAATATTATATAATATAAATAATATATATATAATTAATATAATATATAAAATATATATATATATATATAATATATATAAAAAATATAAATATAAATATTATAATATATAATATAATAATATATAAATAATATAAATATATAATAATATATATATTGAGATAAAAAAAACATCTATTATATAAAAATATTAACATAAATGTAACAAGTATTATAAAAAAACTAAACCAATTAATTAATACTCTTTTACGATTTATATGGAAATTGATCGATATGAGAACAAGAAATCAAAAACTAAAGAAGCAACAATTTCAAAGGAAAAGAAAGGAGTTAAAAAAGAAAAACATATTAAAATTTTCAAAAAGTAGTTAATTGCGTTTACTTCTTTGATACAATCACTCACACCAACTATACTTACACAAACATTAAATTTTCAGCCTCATTCCATAAACTTAATAATACATCAAAAAACTACTATACCATCTCAACAACATAAAAAAAACGCATCACAACTCTTCCAGAGAACAGACCACACACCACATTTATCACTACTCTAGACGTTAACTTTGCACACTCCCCTCCCAATATTCACTCTACATACACAATACCAAAATCATACATACAATAATCGAAAAGTATAGAGAAAAATCATTTAACCCACGGCCCACGCCCCATCTATTCAACTATTAACATTTTAGGAGACAAACGAATTAATGAGTAAAAGCTACAACACAAAATAACTAAAACCGAAAAGATACCGGAAAACGTGAAACAAAAAAAAACGGTAGATAAAAGTCAATGATTGATTATATCTTATCGACAGATAATTAATACTAACACCTATACTACCACAACGTGAAAGGCGTCCCCTAACGGGAAATGAATGAAACAGAAGAAACTCAAAATAAGAACCCAACATTATATCTCCTTGTTTAATGAGATATAAGCCCGCATTAAATAAACCACGAAATACTAATTAATTAAGTAATAATCAGCTAATAAACATATAAGTTATCTCTAACTTTGTTAGCGTGGTTTTCCAGGTACAAACCTATTCGACTCGACATCCATGAGAGGGAGAGAACCCTCAATCTTAATAAAACTTATGGAAAACGAAATAAAAATCGCCTCCCAACCGACCTTATTGGATATTCTTTTGATAATGAAATATGCAATGATATAAAAACTACTACTATGAACAAATATAGAAGCCACATGACACTTTCTCTAGCTTTACCTGGAAGTGCAACTTCCGAACATACCAACAACAAGACGATGCCCGTCGCCTAAAGGTACACCCATCGACATTCCAACAAGGTGCACCAAAACGGTTGAGGCAACACAGTACCAAAAAAAAGAAAAAGATGCCTCCCGTCCTGGTCTTTCTCAATTATGTATTCCACATGCTGCTGCCCCCTGGACTGTTAGTAGACACACAACTCCTTTGGATGACTGTTAGTAGACACACAACTCCTTATGTATTACTCTTTGCGATTCACCAACTCCAAATTTCTTACCGAACCATAGAACAACCAACCAAAAGCTAATATCATTCTACTGAGCATGCACTGAAGCTTTAGGTCAGTTGAAGACCCCCCCCCCCCCAGTCCCGTTAATGAAGAAAATGAGACCCCTTCTTGTTCAAGCTACTACTCGGAATCAAAGGTCCATCTTGTCATCCTTAGCGTCCCTTGGAGATATTCCTCCTATTGCCACACCTGACGAAATAAGAAACACATTCACTCTTTATGTTCCAGTGCAGAAAAACTAAGACATTGCTTGCATTCTGAGCATTCTCCAACGGAGGAGATTTCCTGTTGCAAATGTATACAGGTTAATCCCACGTGGAGACTCCCATGGCACAAACCTATTGTGGACGCTTCCTTGTGGGCCGTGGTGGGTCCTGTACACACACTAATACAAATAATAACTCAAATTTTTAACCCTAATTCTTTAAACTTCGATATTCTCGCACCCTATCTTTAGTAAAACCTATCATCAATCATCTGGAGGTTGTGAAGGCAAAACTGATACCTAACATCTTCACGATCATCACACAATACTACACCTAGACACTTGCACTTTTTTTTTTTAAAGATTGTGTGACAAATAATGTTACTTTGTAGGTAACTGACGAGGCGATATTCAAAGATTTCCCCTCCTCCATCATCGCTTGACTTGAGTTATTTGGTCTTTGATAGTGGGATTGATGAATAAAAATAACCACTTCGCTGTTCTGATGCATGCTTTCCCTTTTTCAGTAATTTCTGCAGCTTTTACTGTCTTTTCTATGTTTACTTTTTCTAAACATCATCATTCTTAAGCGATGAAACAAAACTTTATTCCGAATAGTAGCTTAAACGAGAATGTACCCACTTTCCATTAACGTGATGGAAGGATCTTCAAATCCTAAAGTTTCTTCAAGTGTATCGCTAAGAATGATAGTTCTATTGTCAGTAACATAAATCGGGAATGATAGTGTTCGCTGGCAGTCCCGGGGGAGGGGAAAGAGCAGCATGTAGAGTAGACAAGTGAGAACGACTAGGGCAGGGGGGCCACCTTTTTGGGGTTGGCTCAGCCGTTTGAGCACCTGGGATGTCGAGGGCGTGCCAGGAGAGGAATCGCTGTGGGTAGGCAGAAATCATCCAAATGTAATGGAGGGAACCGTGGCATCAATGTTCAGAAAGTATTCCAAAACTCATTGCCCATTAATCATTGCATTTTCATTACCAAAAGAATCCAATAATGTCCGAGGCGATTTATTAGTTTCTTTAGTTATATAAGCCTGAGGTTTCCCCACTCATGGGTGTCGAGTCCATGAGGATTTTTCCCGGAAGACCGAGCTAGGCTGAGGAGCTTCTCTTATTATATGTGTTCCAGAAGGGTCAGGGGAAAAAAGGCAAACCTGATGTTTGGTCGTTTACAAAGAATCACGAACGAGTGATTCGGCTCACACCCCGTCAGTACAGGCGACGCCGGGTGCTCCTCCCATTAGGAAGGGTGCCAACGGCGTTAATCTACTTCTCTGGGATAAAAAAAATGGGGATGGGGGTAGATAGAAACTGTGAGAGGGGGAAGAGGATTGAAAGAGATAATTAATTTTAAAAAAATGAGGGTATATGAGAAAGGCTAAATGATTTCATATGTGACAAGGCAAAAATGCTAATTGCTGGGGCCAAGGAACAGCACTAAAACAAATCCCTAGTATTTGGTTCTTATTTCTATGTTACATCTTAAGTTGTAATACTCAGACCATAAGAATTAATCAATACCCCCCCATGCGATATGAATTATTATATGTCCGTGGAGGGGGAGGGGGAGAGGGAGTTTAGATACGATATTCAGGAGTCTGTGTATTCAATTAACTACGTACAATCACCACTTTTATAAAGAAGATTCAACATCCAAAAAAATTAAACAATCCATAAGGCAAGTTTTCAATTTGTTTCCTCTTATCTGCCTATTAGTCTGAATCTATATTTCATTGTTATTAATTTCTTTAATTATCTTAATAAGAAAGCTGTGAGTGTTAAATTTTATTAAGGGCTATGCATGAGCTTTGAGAGAATCTTGTATTTTAATATTTGAAGATTTAAATTCATCCATTGAGTATTTTACTACTAAAATTTAGATGAAGCAAATAGTTTTAAAAGTTTCTAACGCTCAATCTGTTCAGGTGAAGGTATAAAAATAATAAAAAAAATTACTGAACATATAAGCGCAATCATTATTTACCTTTATAAAAATTGGTTATTTACACCTATAAATATAAAAATAATAAAAAAAATTACTGAACATATAAGGGCTATCATTATTTACCCTTATAAAAATTGGTTATTTACACCTATAAATGTTGTTGTTATTAATACATTATTTATTAGCATCTATAAATGCTACCGTTTCAATATTTCTATTATATTTAGACTAGTGACACGTTCTCGAGTTAGTCAGTTAGGCCACTTCGAACGCTTTACCTCAAATAAAACTTTGTAAAGGGTTCAATGCATGTAAATTAAATTGTTTGCAAAATTGTGTCGGACACAAAATAGAATAGACACAAGTCTTGATAAATTTTGTGCATAAAAGTTAAATAATTTTTTTTGTATGGTGTATTTCATGTAAGCAGAGCTTCTTGACACCATCCAAACTAATGGTAGGTCATGTGCTGCAAGTCTATATATATATACAAATATAATTAAATGATTAAATGAAAACAACATAAGTACTTTACCTTTATCTTTTTGATTCCTTTGCATTTTGTTGTAATTTCAAATCCAGAATCTTTGTGCACTGACAATTTTGTTTTAACAGGGAAAACATGGTTCGAATGATTAGAATTGTTACTGTTATTACAGTTGTTGTTGTTGTTGTTATTATTATTATTGTTATTATTGGTGGTGCTCACATGGTTATGCGAGTGAGATTTGACACTATTTCGTCTCTGTGGGTTTTCATCATACGTTGTCACATAATTATCCTGCAAGAAAAATTTTTTTCATTTATCAATAATTAAATTACAAAAACTGAAATTTATTCAACATCATGAAAAATTTCAAAGAACTTATTTAATGAAGTTTAATAACGTTTTTAAACAGATTTTAATACTATTAATTTAAATTTAAAAAAAAAAAAAATCTCCAAATGTTAAAAATGCCCACCTTTAAATAAACAAAAATGTCATCCACACTCGAGCTTTCCGTAGTAGTGGAAGAAAATTCTTCCTCGTTCTGCGATTTCGTTTCGGACGTCACTGAATCATTATAATAACGATAGTCAGGAGATGGAGGAGTCTCTTTATTTGAATTCTTTCTAGCTTTGGTGTTTTGCTTTGTACTATTATTACTGGATGAGGAGTTTGAATTCGAACTATTGAAACTATTATGTTTCCTCAGACCGAAAGACAACGTGAAGAAAGAAGACAGCCCAAGTGGAACCTTAACATCATTCTTTGAGTGATCCGAAAGTCGCCTCGTTAAGATGCTTCCTCCATTACTTTTCAAATTTTGCAACCCATTATTATTATTATTATTATTATTATTATTATTATTATTATTATTAAGTTTCCCAATTTTTGATTTGCTGCTGTTATTATAGGCAATATTTGTAGTTTTAAAGTTGATGTTGCTAGAAGATAGAGAATTCAAACTGGCGTTTATGGAGCTCAAAGATGAATCGTAAATACTATTATTATTACTACTACTATTATTATTATTATTATTATTATTATTATTATTATTATTATTATTATTATTATTATTATTATTTTTCCTTAAAGGCTCGACCGAATTTAATTGTTTCAATTTTGAAATTGAAGAATTTGTAAGTTTAGAATTCTCAATCGAATTGGAATAAGAAGAATTAGAATCCTGAAGCGCAATGGCTTGTAAATCGAAAACTTTACTCCGATCAAAAGTTGGTATTTCCTGATCCGCTGGCAAAGTAATTATCATCCCAGCAAAAGTTGTTTTCAAAATGTGCTCCGCCTCCAAAAGTGATCTAAAAATGGTACCAATGAACATAGCTACTAGTATAGTTATTAAGCTATAATATAAAAGTGGTTCCCAGGAAGGTCTGGGTATTTTTTCACCACACTTGGCAACAGCGTGAGAAGATACCGTGGCAACTAATCTCAAAGCCACGTTACCATTTTGACCAATAGTTATATTTTCCTTCTTCCGAGACGTTTGAGGTACAATACCCGTTAGTGAAGTTTTTATAACCAAAAACTGCTCAACGTGAAATAAGGAAAAATCCGGTGTAAATGCTATCTCAATCCTATGGCTCTCGTTGGGCTGGAGGGAAAAGCTAGAGCAATTAAGAACTCTGAAGCCATAGCTCTGACAGGGTACATCCCCAATGTAGAATTCATATAAATGAATTGGCAATTCACCAGTATTTTCAGCAAGAAACGTTTGATGAAGTGTATACATTGAAGGATATTCCATAGTTGATGAGGAAGAAACTGCTGCACATAATTAAAATATATATATATATATATATATATATATATATATAAATATATATATATATATATATATATATATATATATATATATATATATATATATATATATATATATATATATATATTATATATATATTATATATATATGGTATATATTATATATATATATATAATATATATATATATATATTATATATATATATATATATATAATATATATATAATATAATTATATATAATATATATAATATATATAGTATAGTAATATATATATATTATATATCATAAAATTAAATTAAGGTTATAAATAGAAAAATAAAATGAAAATTTTTCCCCCAAAAGTTGAAAATTTGAAGTACAAATATTAAAAAGGAAAAAAAAAACAATCACATTTTAACGTCCTGATCAAAATAAAAAATTGTATAACTTTTATTTATTTATTTATTATTATTATTATTATTATTATTATTATTATTATTATTATTATTATTATTATTATTATTATTATTATTATTATTATTATTTTATTTATATTATTATTATATTATTATTATTATTATTATTATTATTATATTATTATATATATTTATTATATTTTATTATTATTTATTATTATTTATCCTCAATTTTAGACAATAAAACTGTTAAGTAAAATAAACGGAAGTAGAATTTTTACAGCCACAAGTGGGGATTAAAAATTATTATTATTATTATTATTATTATTATTATTATTATTATTATTATTATTATTATTATTATTATTATTATTATTATCCCTCAATTTAGGACAATAATACTGTTAAGTAAAATAAACGGAAGTAGAATTTTTACAGCCACAAAAGTGGGGATTTAAAAATTATTATTATTATTATTATTATTATTATTATTATTATTATTATTATTATTATTATTATTATTATTATTATTATTATTATTATTATTATTATTATTATTATTATTATTTTTCCTCAGAGGCTTCACCGAAATCAAATATTTCAATTTGAAATCGAAGAAGTTGCAAGTCTAGAATTCTCAATCGGATTGGAATACAAAGAATTAGAATCCTGTAGCTCAAAAGTCACAAACAAAATCAGAAAAGTTAACGGCATAGTGGAAATATGATAAAAATAACATTCATTATAATTCAGTGTAAATAAATGATATAAATTACGTAAAGATTCAATAATTGATATAAATTAAGTATGTACGTGTAACTAACTAAAATTAAAACTGAGTAGGTGAGTGAGCAGATAATTGATGCTCCCTTGCTGATCATTTTCGATCTACCTACGTTAAAGCGGACATATTAAGAATATAAAGACAGGAAAAAAAAGACGGTAAAGATTAAAGGATAAAAAAGGATAAGGTATAGATAAAAGGATACTAAAAGGTTGATAAATAAAGTTATACGATGTAAAAATCCCCAAAAACAAAAAAACAAAAAAAAATTAATAAACAAGATGCTCAAGGATAAGCATGATAATGCTTACAGTAATAAAAACTGAAAATATTATTCACTGTTCGAAATTAAGAGAAAAATAAATTTTCCGTAAGATTTTATAAAGAGGAAAAAAAAAAAAAAAAAAAGATGAAAAGAAACAAACATACAAAAAAAATGTTTTGGCTACTGATATAAACATGATAATGCAAAAACATTTGTATGTCCAATAAGAGTGTGGACGTTCCATCAGAGCTTAACAGCTCTCAATTCAGGATACGCAATTGAAGAAAACGACTCCATTATATGACGGATTATTTGTCATTATATTGATAATAGAAGAAATGAAGCTACAAATATATCAAAATAACTTTTGCATTCACCAATAAAGCCACCAACTCTGCAAAAAGCGACCTACACGTATAGTAACATACAAGTATACCCCATGAGATTTCTATATTTGGCTTGAAAATGTTACCATCAAACCATATACTAACAAAGTAAAGAAAGGCGATGATTAATATTACTACTAGGGTTGCGACCCATTCACTGATATCCACAAACCTAATCTAACCTACTACTATTCCTCTTTTAAGTTGTAGGGAAATTAAAATCAGAGATATCTCCTACATTAATTGACACCAAGTTTTAACAGTAATTAAAACGATGTAAAAATACCTCAAAAAAAAAAAAACATTAATAAACAAGATGCTCAAGAGATTAGATCTGCATTAAAAAATTAGTAACTTAATGCTTGATAAATGCAATTGGTTTAAATAACTATGTTGTCTACAGAAAAAAAAAATTAAAATATTAGATGCTAATAAGGACTTGTTCAAAATTTCATATTTAGAGCAGATAATCTTCAGACGATACGAGGCATATCAAGGATAAACAGACTTTAACTCAAAGAATTCGGAAATAAAAAAAAGGGAGAGAGAAATTTAAGCTAAAAAAAAAACGAACAGTACTCAGTACTCTAAAAGCACAAAATCTAAAAGTTACTCCTCCCCCCCAAAAAAAATAAAATAAAATAAAATTTAATAAAATTCAATACTACATGCTCTCCATAGTTTATAAAAGAATAAAAGGCAATACCCCCGATTTAGAACAAAATTTGGGTACAATGTTAAACTCATACCATATAAAGACGCTATCCTTCATATAATAATAATAATAATAATAATAATAATAATAATAATAATAATAATAATAATAATAATAATAATAATAATAATAATAATAAAAATAATAATAATAATAATCAAAAGTGTGTATGACGATAGTGAAGCGTGTGTAAGAATAAATGGTGTCAAAAGTGATTGGTTTAATATTAATAGCGGAGTGAGGCAGGGATGTGTTATGTCTCCTTGGTTATTCAATTTGTATATGGATGGGGTTATGAAAGAATTAGAGATGGGGGTGGCAGGAAATGGTGTTAGAATGATGGAGAATGGAGGTGAGTGGAGGGTGCCCTACCTATTATATGCGGATGATTTGGTTTTGTTGGTGAATCTGAAGAGAGTTGAGAGGATCAGTAGAGGGTTTTAGAGTTTAAGAGGATTGGCCGAGGGGTTTGAAAGTAACCGTAGATAAGAGTAAGTTTATGGTTGTGAGCGAGGACAGTCCTCGGTGTGAAGTTATGTTAGATGGTGAGCAGCTGGAACAAGTGTCTGCAAATATTTAGGATATATGTTGGATGAAAAGGAACGGATGATGCCAGAGTTTAGTTAGAAAGTTGTGAATGGGAGGAAGCTGATTGAAAATTAAATCGTTGGTGGATGTAAAGGGACTAAGTCTTGAGTGCGCTAGGGTCTTACATGAGGGTATGTTGTTACCTGTGTTAATGTATAGTAGTGAGACTATGGTCTGGAATAAGAAGTATAGATCTAAAGTTCAATGTGTTCAGATGGACAATCTTAGGGGCGTGTTAGGTGTGAGAAGAATGAAAAAATGAGGAATAAGAAAACGTATTAGAGAGTTATGCTGTGTGAAGAAAAGCTAAGGAGAGAATAAATTGAAAGTACGTGAGATGGTTAGGTCATGTGGAAAGGATTGAATGATAGTCGGTTGGTTAACGGATGAATAGTACGTGTGTGTGTTGGGAATCGACCGGCTGGGAGACCGAAGAAAAAGTGAATTGAGTCTGTAAAGGAATGTCTGGAGGAGAGAAATGCGAGTTTGCCAGAGGCGAGAATAAAGGTGCATAATAGGATTGAATGGCGGGGTTTTGTGAGGGGGTATGGTTGTGGCCCACCTGGGCCAGGGGATAAACCCTACACTTGACGATATGACATAGTGAGGGTCCGTCGCGGTCCCGTGAAGCTCTAGGGTGGATTTTCTACTTGCACGAGTTCTCACTTAATAGATATAGGTGGGTGTAAGGCAGGGCTTTCTTTCCGACTTATGTCATATTCTTCTACTACTTTTCTGTTTCTGGTGCATGTCACGCGCCTTACTCCCAGTCTTGGGGGAAAAATAATAATAATAAGAATGATGGTGATGATGTGATGATGATGATGATGATTTGGATGATTGATGGATGATGATGATGATGATGATGATGATGATTGATGGATGATGATGATTGATTGATGATGATGATGATGATGATGATGATGATTGAGATGATGATGATTGATGATGATTGATGATGTGATGATGATGATGATTGATGATGATGATGATGATGATGATAGATGATGATGATGAGATGCATGATGATGATGATGATTGTATGATGATGATGATTGATGATGATGATGATGATGATGATGATGATGATGATGATGATGATGATGATGATGATGATGATGATGATGATGATGATGATGATGATGATGATGATGATGATTGATGATGGTGATGATGATGGGCATGATGATGATGATGATGATTGATGAATGATGATGATGATGATTGATGTGATGATGATTGTGAATTTAAAGATGTGACTACTTACTGTAATTATGTAAATATCATGATGTTTTTGTTTATTTATAAATTCTGAATGATGATGATGATGATGATGATGATGATGATGATGATGATGATGATGATGATGATGATGATGATGATGATGATGATGATTGCATGATTTTTCCCAATTCCTTAAAACCTTCTTAGCATTTTTGTTAATTTTATTATAATTAAAATGATCATTATTATGAGTGATGAATGATGATGGATGATGATGATGATGATGATGATGATGATGATGATGATGATGATGATGATGATGATTGATGATGATGATATGATGATGATGATGATGATGATGATGATGATGATGAAAATGATTATTGATGATTGATTATGATGATGATGATTTGCAAGTATTTTTCCCAATTCTTAAACCTTTTAGCATTTTTGTTAATTTTCTTTATGACAATTCTTGAATAAAACAAAATAATTGCCTTCTGAAATGATCCTAGCTTTCGTCTACTCACGTTGGACATTTTCAAGGATATGACTTTATTTTAAGAACGAAGCCAAAATTAAAATTATAATAATAAAATTATTGCAAATAGATTAAAACTATAATTTAAAATAAACAAAAAATAAATGTGAAGTTTATAATTTAGATTGTGCCTTTTTCTTTCTTTCTTCAAAGTAAAAAATGTTAAGGTAATCGGACATTTCGTTATATTTTATATTAATGTCCGGTCTTTGTTTTCTTATAAGGGACTCCACCAGACTAAGATCAGAAAATTCCCTCTTTTTAATCAAAATTTTAAAGTAATTTACTATTTCATTATTGTGCAATTTTTTGTTCTACCTGCATATGGTGGTGTATCTTACTTGGTTTGTACTTCTGCTGCAACATACGCTGCCGAAGTGTATTTGTCGTATGACTAATGCAAGTGGCGTTACATCCACTCTCATTGCAATAGAATTGGTACAAGACGTTGGTACACTCGCCAGCAGATGGTACATCATGAGCACTAAAGCAAGAAGATCATTTTGTTGGATTTTCATACCTTCTAATATTGATTGTTTCATTATTTTTCCTTTAACATGTTTCTTTAAAATAATTTTGTTTTGACTCCTCTTTATTTATTGAACCAACCACTTCGCTCTTGCAACAGAATATAGTTATTATTTGTTTGTCTTTAGGGTCGGCCAATATATTTTGTGTGTTTTTAAGCGTTTTTTCTGTTAAATATTGAGGAAAACTTATTAATTAGTAGCTTACATATTCTTTTTATTTCTTTATCAAAGAGCTTCTAATTAGATGTTATTTTGTGGGGCCTGTGTACAATTGAAAGAGGTATTTACGTTAAAAATACTAGTATATATGGATTTCGATTCATACACACCTCTGGTCTATAAATTATCAATAAGAAAAAGAAAAACACTTGTTATACGACGAATATACTTCGGCAGCGTATGTTGCAGCACAAGTACAAACCGGGTAAGATACACCACCAAATGCAGGTAGAACATAAAAATTGCACAATGATGAAATAGTAAATTACTTTAAAATTTTGAATAAAAAAAAAAAAAGAGAATTTTCTGATCTTAGACTGGCAGAGTCCCTTCTTCTAAAAAAACATAGACCGGATGTTAATATAAAATATAACGAATGTCTGATTACCTAACAATTTTACTTAGAAGAAAGAAAGAAAAAAGACAATCTAAATTATAAACTTCACATTTATTTTTCGTAGCTATATTTTAAATTATAGTTTTAATCTATTTGCAAAAATTGTATTATTTTAATTTTGGTTGCGTTCTTAAAATAAAGTCATATCCTTGAAAATGTCCAACGTGAGTGGACTAAAGCTAGGATCATTTCAGAAGCCAATTATTTTGTTTTATTCAAGAATTGTCCTAAAGAAAATTAACGAAAATGTTAGGAAGGTTTATAGGAATTTGGAAAAATCTTGCAAAAATTATATCAAGACAAATGTGTATTTAATAATAATAATAATAATAATAATAATAATAATAATAATAATAATAATAATAATAAAATAATAATAATAATAATAATAATTATTATTATTATTATTATTAGTTTTATAATAATATGGCGATAATAATAATAATAATAATAATAATAATAATAATAATAATAATAATAATAATAATAATAATAATAATAAACTTACAGCAGTTTTTCAGATTTTTATCCTGAACATTAAAATGAAAATAAGAAGTTGATTTTGAGAGTGTCTTCTTGAAATTGATATGCCCTCTACCACCTTTGCCTTCCACTAAAATGGCCTCCAACACCGTCAAATTATTTCGCAAAAGAATCACTGTTGAATATTTTTTTTCATCAAGTGGAGTAAAGGATAACCGAACTTTAGTCTGAAAGGGAAGGATTAAAAATTACGTAAATCCTTCAGTTCCTTGATGATATTAGCATATTACTGTAGTGATATTACCATATTATTGGTTCAATGACAACGAAATATAAATATATATATATATATATATATATATATTATATATATATATTACTATATATATATACCAACAACATATTATATATATATATATATTATTTTATATATATATTATATATATATTATATATATATATATTATATATATATATATATATATATATATATATATATATATTATATATATATAATATATATATATATATATATATATATATATATATATATATATATATATATATATATATATAATATATAACCTGTGAATGGCTTTCAAGATATATAGGAAGAGAATCTTTGGCAACTCGAGTTTTAAACTGTGCTTCAAAGGAACGTCGATTTCGATTATAATAATTAGCCAATTCATTATCATACATATGTTCGGAATTGAAATTAGAAGAATGTGACCCTTCACCACCTCCACAACTGTTGCAATGGACCCCATGATCCAAATCGAGGAAGGAAAATACCTCCTGAAACGCACCTTCCGAGCTCTGGTCGAATGATAAATTCCTTTTTCTTCCAAATCTGAAGTTTGTTTTACAATAATGTTAGAAAGGGAAATTCTTAAATTCAACATAAAATTATTTCAACATAACATTATTAATTAAGAATTCCCAGAGCGTATGTTCTACACATCGTAAAAGGCGACTAAAGGAATAGTGGTAGTTAGGTTGCCTACCCACTATCACTTATCTCTTGCTAAGAATACTTATGAATGCCTCGGACCTGGTTGTGACTTGTGACAGCCGTAGATGACCTTCTTTCAGCGAAATTGTATGAATTGTCTGGGTACATGGAATGCTAAAGGAATAAATGGTGAGAAGAGGAGAGAGGTGATGGATGTATTTAGAAAGGGTAAATTTGATTTGCATGCTCTGACTGAAACAAACATGAAAGGAAGCGATGTGAGGTGAAATGTGTGTGTTGTGCGTGTGCTGGAGTGTAGAGGAATGAGTGTGTGAGAGGAGCTGCGATTCTGATGAGTGACCTGTGGCACAGAGCTGAGGTGAATTTTGTTTGTGTGAGTACTAGAATTTTAATGGTTAAATTTAAGTTTGAGAAGATCAAGGTATGTGTGGTTGTAACATATGATTCATCTGAGGGTGATATTGAGGAGAGTGCGACTTTATGGGAGAATCTGAATGATGTTTAGGAAGGGTGAAGTAGGAGTTTTAGTTTGTATTGGGCGACTTAAATGGTTGGATAGGTGATCGAAAAAAGGATGGTATAACAGGTGCCTTTTGGGTTGCGGAAAAAAAAGAGAATGGTAGGAAGGTGATTGATTTCTGTGAGAGAGATGTGTGTGCGTAAGTAACGCATCCTTCGGGCACAAAAATATTCATAAGTATACAATAGTTGGGGCAAGTAGAGATGGTAATGAAGTGAAAAGTATGATGTTGACGAAGAAGGATATGTTGAAATGTGTGATGGACAAAACCTCGCCATTCACTCCTATTATGCACCTTTCTTCTCGCCTGTCAAACTCACATTTCTCTCCTCCAGGCATTCCTTTACTGCAGGGTTGGCAAAAAGCCATGGAATTTTGGGTTTTTGGCTATGGTTAATTGGCTATTTAACCCTTATAAATTTTCATATAAGGGTCAAATAGCCAATTAACCATAGCGAAAAAGCCAAATATCCATGGCTTTTTGCCAACCCTGCTTTGCTGACTCAATCCACTTTTTCTTCAGTCTCCTAGCCGGTCAATTATCAGCACACTCACCACTATACATCCGCTTAACCAACCTACTATCATACATCCTTTCCACATGACCAAACAATCTCAACGTACTTTCATTTATTCTCTCATTTACCTCTTTCTTTACACCACACAACTCTAATATGTTCATTCCTCATTTTATCAATTCTTCTCGCACCTAACACACCCCTAAGATTGTCCATCTGAACACATTGTACTTTAGATCTATACCTCTTATTCCGGACCATAGTCTCACTAATATATATATATATATATATATATATATATATATATATATATATATATATATATATATATATATATATATATATATATATATATTTAATATATAACATATTACTAATATATATATATATATATTATATATATATATATATATATATATATATATATATATATATATATACTTACTGTTCTTGAATTATTGGCATAATTGATTGTGGCACAGGGTAATTATGAAGAAATAAAATTTGCGCAAAAACAGGATGACTAGCTGGGTTGATTATAGTTAAATCTTTATAAGTCGTATTATGGACTTGCGTTAAGGGGAAACTAACTTCACGTACAGGTACAAACCGAGGCCAAATTAAATCAACCTATTGGAAGAAAGAAAGAAAAAGAAAATTAAAATTATATTTAAAATAATAATAATAATTTAGATTCATAGTTGATGGGAATTATAATTTGAAATAAAGGTTTGCAAGAGGAGGGGGGGGGGAGGGTTGAAAAGTTGGATGAAAAAAAAAAAATGTTCGTCTCACACTTGGACAAGTTTCATTAATTAATTCAAATTTTGCTCCAAATTTGATTCATGTAACTTCCATAGGTTTTACTTTAACTTCGACTCATGTACCTTTAATAAGTTTGTATGTTACCTCTTAACTATTTTATTACCATATACGGTACTAATTCCTATATAAATATGTAATTTTTCAATATATTTTTTAAATTCATAATATTAATTAAACTACTACAAAACTCTTTTAAAGCATATTTTTTTTAAATCAATAAAGTTCCAATTAAAAATAAAGTAATAAAAAATATGAAGGGGACCGGTTTTAACTCTATACCAAAAGCAAGGAACACTATAATGTCTATTATTTTGCACTACAAATAATTGGTTTACGATACCTTGGCATTAAATTTATATTCTCGAACTTCCGAAGTATCCAGTAGTAGGGATACATTAAACGAATGTGAAGGAACATTTTCATAACGCTGTCGAAGACTAGAAAATAAGTTTACATCTACGTCTGCTGCGTGCGCAGTTAAAGGAAACGTAGAAGTCCACTGCTGTCCCACTGAAAATAAATTTATATCATTACTTTAACCAAAAAAAAATTTTTTAATAAAAATAATTGTGGAAATAATGGAATATATTGATAATAGAAAGAACACTAAAAAAAAAAAACCTAATTCAATAAATTATCATCAATGACATATATACATGGTAAAAAAAAAATGAAAACGACAGTAATAATTAAATCTTATATCTACACGATTGTCTCTCTTCTAAATTACTTCCAGCAGATTGTTATCAATTTACTTCAAGTAGATTCTTATCTCGCTTCTATCTTCATCTCAAAAAAAAAATCCATTTTATTTCGCTTTTATCAGTGTTAAGAGCATAAAAACACCCACCACAGCATTAAAAAAAATGACAATTCTCGAGTAAAGAAATTTCCCGAAATTAAAATATCAAATTTATCAGCTTGATTAGCAAAGTTTATAATTTATTTTCTCCTTTTATAACTTATATATTTAGTTATTTTTCATATTTATCTTATGGATTTTATAATTAGGCATCACTTATACTCTAATTATATGTTTAAAATATTTCAAAATTTTTGAGCTTCAATGTGCAATAACAGCTGAAAAACAAAACAAAAAAAAAATAATTTAATTATGCCAACCAGTTTGAAAAAAAAAAAAAAAGTAGCAATCACTCGCTAATTTTCGATCGACCACATATATATACAGCAAATTTTTCAATTACAAAACTTTCATTTTTATTTGTTCCAGTACTCTACATACCACTAAATGTAAATAATTTCCGCATTCTAATGGGTTTAAAATAAAAGAAAGGCTTCATATTATTTCCTTCTTTTCCCGATGTATAAAATCATCAACCTAGGTATTGAAGATCACTTCCCTATGTAAAATATTAATCCGTACTACTACAGTAAGCAGTCTATAGTTGTGCTTACTATATAGTATGCGATCTACAGTTGTGGTTAACCTAACCCAGTGTACTATAGTTTAAATATGCGTTGTAAACCATAACCAAATTTGTAGACCGCATACTATAGTTGCAACTATTAATCTTTTAAAATGTTCACACTTCACATATTATCAAAAGTATATATTTCATTTTACCAACATAACGGTTCCCCAGAAAACTTTGACCCTTCAATAATACTACACTAAATTATATGTTTGTAAATTATATGTTTGATAAATAAGTTATTATAAACTATTCATTGATTCTAAATGGACAAATTATTATAACGCCCTCTTCCCCATATAAAAAAAATAAAAATATATTAACACCTACCTTTAGAGAACAGGGAAAATCCGACGTAACACGAATCATCACAGTCAGCCTGTGGATCGTAAACGATTTTACCAACGTAGCTTTGATGATCTGGATGAAGAACCGGTTGAGGTCCAACGGTATTCGGAGGAACATATTTAAATCTTTGGTCTCGATTTTGAGGATTTATACCCTCGACGGTCATGGAATGACCAAACGTAGATAAAATATGAATTTCACGATGTGATATTTTGCCCTTTAAAAAAAAAATTAATATTTCAATAATTTTTTTATCTATGTAGTAGGACATACACAAAAAAATAAAATAAATAAATAAATAAAAAAAAATATATTAAAAATTTGAAAAATTGAAATAAAGATCAAAATTACCGGAAAACTATCTTCCAACAATATAGTACTGGGAAAGATGCTTAGCAAGCCATCTGCAGTTCTTAGCCTAAATGGCAGTTTTATAACTTCATACTGTGTTTGAACATATGACTCTGCTAAAAATATTCCTTCGCTATTGGGAGTTAGTATCCCTATTCGGAAAACTGCGTAATGATTCTGAAATGAATACATAAATAATGTTAATTAAAAAATTATTATTATCCTTTATAGTAAAATTTAGACAAATTTACAAATTTATAGGGTCAATAATTGGCAACAAAAGCTTATAAATGTCTCAGAAACGTTCAAACTATTTTAAATAATTTTAAATTAAATTAATGAAGTAAATATTATGTTGGCATTTAGCTAATAACATTCAATTACTACAAAGATTGTTAACAAATTAAATGAGTAATAAACTTTAAACTTTTATACATTTGTGTAATAAACTTTTTTTTACCTTTATTACTCTCAAAATTTAAACACAAGTTATAACTTTTAAAGTAAATTTTTAAAGTTCCCTGAAAGCTTTTTAAAACTTTAAATGAAAATATGGCTAAACTCACGCTTTTCGAAGAATAACTTTTATTAGGATTTCTACTTATGTCCGAAAAATTTCCTTCAACAATTCCCATCAGTTCGACAGCACTGTGAGAAAGTGTAGAACCCCAACCTTTAAGACGTATGTCGACCGGATTCTCATTTAATATATAAAAATAGTTGTCGTGTTGCTCTCCCATACCGAGTGTACCGAATAGTTTTCCATTCTCATTTGGAGTACTGTAAATAATAATAATAATAATAATAATAATAATAATAATAATAATAATAATAATAATAATAATAATAATAATAATAATAATAATAACCCATCAACCTCCTTTCCCCAGATTGGGGTTGTAGGTGCGCAACATACGCTGAAAAATGAAAAGTAGTACAACGACGTTGTCGAAAGAAAAGATCTCCCTCCCCCTACAATCCTTGTCTCAGTAAAAATAAAATCCACCCTATGGCTAATAATAATAATAATAATAATAATAATAATAATAATAATAATAATAATAATAATAATAATAATAATAATAATAATAATAATAATAAAGGTATTGAATGAAAACAAAATCCAGTAAGCAATTAAGAATACAAAATGTTTGGTTTACGACAGCTTTATCTAACTAAGCTGTTTAAATTCAATAAGAAAGGAAAATGAAGTAAAAAACAGGGAAATTAATTTTAATAACTCGATCTTTTACTAATCAGAAAGATAATTTTTGCCCAAGATATCTCCAATAATAAAGCCTATTTCGCATGTTTCGCAGCTACGCATCAAAAAAAATATATATATTTATTTATTAAACATTTACAAACAATAAACTTAGAAAAAATTTTGATAAAATCATTTAAAGAAGTTAATAATAATAATAATAATAATAATAATAATAATAATAATAATAATAATAATAATAATAATAATAATAATAATAAAATAATAATAATAATAATAAAAATAATAATAATAATAATAAATAATAATAATAATAATACCTTAGTTAATTTCCCATTATATGCTACTAAAGGAATATTAATTGATGTTATATTTGTGTGGATGGTAATGTTGACTGTAAATCGGAGATCCGAGCCGTCACTCAACAAACTCAGTTCAGCCACCTTCGCACTCTCATTTTCTTGGATTGTAATGGGACCATGCCAATCAACCTGAACCAATTACAATCAAATGTTAAATATATATATATATATATATATATATATATATATATATATATATATATATATATATATATATATATATATATATATATATATATATATATATATATATATATATATATATATATATATATATATATATATATATATATATATATATATATATATTTTATTATTAAAGACATTATAAAAATAATTATAATTAATTAGTAGGTATATAAGTAAAAAAAAAAAGTATATAAAAATGTAGCCTGCAATATATTTTGTCAACTTATTTCACTTTAAATTGAAAATAATAAATCGTATTTAAGCTATGTTCGTTCACCCACTCACTCACTCATACATACACACGAACAAACAAAAAAATCAATAATAATAATAATAATAATAATAATCTTCTATATCTTTATCCTCCTTTCAACTCCCACTAGATGTGGGGTAGGGTGTGCAATATGCAAGGAAATAGGATAGTTAAGTCGAAGATCATGACGTAAGTCGAAAGGAAAGCCGCACTCCTGCCATTCCCTCCATACCCTTAAGTGAGAGCTCGTTGCAGCCAAAAAAAATTAACCCTAGATCTTCACAAGACCGGGACTAACCCTCACTGTGGTATCATGTCAATGTATTGTTCATCCCATGGGGATTTACTCCTATTATAAAATTTTATTCTCGCCCCTGTCAAACTCACATTCCTTTCTTTCATTCAGACATATCTTTATTGACTCAATCCATTTAGTCTTTGGTCTCCCAGGTGGTGGTCAATTCCCACTATGTTTCCGCCCTAACCAACCGACTATCATCCATTCTTTCCATATGACCAAACCATCTAAATACACTCGTTCATTCTCTCATTTACGCCTTTCTACACATCACACAACTCCCTAACGCGTTCTTTCATCATTTTATCAATTTTTCTCAACATAACATGCCCCAAAGATAATCCATCTTTACAGATTGCATCTTAGATCTACACCACTTATTCGTAACCAGAGTTTCACTATCATACATTAACACCGGCAACAACATGCATTCATGCAGAACCCTAGCGTACTCAGACTTAGTCATTTTACATTCACCAAGGATTTAATTGCACCAGTCCTCCTACCATTCACAATTTTCTATTACACTCTGCCTCATCCGCTCCCTTTTCATCCAACATATATCCTAAATATTTAAACTCAGATACTTGTTCCAATTGTTCACCATCCAACATGACTTCACAACGCGGAATCTACTCACTCCCTACCATCACCTTACTCTTATCTACCATTACATTCAAAATCCTCCTTTTACACACCCTACCAAACCACTCAAACTTTATTCAGATTCGCCACACAAAACCAAATAATCAGTGTACAAAAAGCAGGGCACCCTACGCTCGCTTCCATTCTCCATCAGTTTAACACCCTCCACCACTACCTAATTCTTTCATCACCCCATCTGTATACAAATTGTAGAGACATAACACATCCCTACCTCACTCCACTATTAATATTAAACCATTCACTTTCAACTCCATTTATTCTTACAAAAGCTTCGTTATCGACATACATACTTTTGATTCCATTCAGAAACCTACAACGAACATCATATATCCCTAACATCTACCACAAAGCTTCTATGTTAATCCTGTCATACGCTTTATGCAAGTAAATAAAACTTAAATACAATTTATTCTTCTCCTCTCTCAATTTCTCAATCCTTTGCTTCAATGTGAAAATTTTATCTAAACCTCCTCTACCACTTCAAAATGCACCTTGTTCTTCAGTCACTAGACACACTCTTTCAACCAAAATACTAGCATATATCCTCCCTACAACACTCAATAAACCAAATCCACCAACAGTTCCTACATTTCCCCTTATCTACATTACTCTTATATAAGGGCACTATTACTGCTCTCCTCCAATTCCTTGGAGATATACCTTCCACAAACACTTTGTTACACAACTTCCATATCCAGTCAACCAAAATCTCGTCTCCATTCTTGATCATTTCACCAGTATTTCCATCTATACCTGCTGATTTACCATTCTCCAATTTTCTCACTCTACCTATTACCTCATTCCCAAATAATCTACTTCTTCTTACACCATCAAACCCACATATATTCACTATCACCTCTTCATCACTGTCAATGTTATGCAGAATTTTGGATTGTTCCCTCCACACTCTCCAAACATCCATTTTATCAGTCACGAAAGTAGCATCCATACTCATTATTTTACTCATTAAAATTATTTACTCATTATTTATTATTATACTCTCTTTTTAATCTTTCGTACTTTCTTCCAAAGGAGCTTCCTATTATTCATTTGTAAGATCTCATTCATCCTCATTCCAAACTGTTCATTTACCTCTTTTTTCTCCTCCTACTTATCAAACTTTTAGTATTCCTTTTTTCCTCCTTATATATATATTTCCATACACCTTTCTTTCGAAACCTCATCACTGGCTTTAAGCACATTCAACCACGCACGTTTCTTTCTTACTTTTAATCGCTTGCACTACCTCTTCATTCCACTACTCACAATGGACATTCTTACTTCCTACGTTTTAGCACATCTACATAATTCTCTTGCACTACTAACAAAGGCTCCCTTCATTTGCATCCAGATTTTGTTCATTTTCATCTTTTTCACATTCAACTGATTTATTTGCAAGTGCTCTTCACATACTTTTCCTTATAACCTTGTTTACTTAACTTCTCACTCTTAATTTTTCCTACTTTCTTCCTTATCACTTTCTCTCCATCCATGTCCCCACTAACTTAATCTTACATAAAACAACATAATGAATTGATAATCCCATCCCCAATTCCTTCACTGATATAATAATAATAATAATAATAATAATAATAATAATAATAATAATAATAATAATAATAATAATAATAATAATAATAATAATTTAATTATTATTTCTACCTCTCCAGAAATGATAAAATATACAGACAATTATCTTAAAAAATTTAATTCAAAACAACCTATTAGAAACTCAAAAATTGAAAAATATAACAGCAAAATATATAAAAAACATGACAAATTTTAACTTATATTTGGATATTTAAACTAGATAATAAATTTACACCTTAGCTAATAAAACTACTTTAAAAGATAAAATCTTCAAAGCAGGACTAATAAACTATCTTAATTTTTAGGGGCAATTACCACTTTCATTTCATAGATTTTTTAAATGGGAATATTAATTTATTTTCAAAAAAATATCAGCAAAAATTTACTTTAAACAAAACATCTCATATCACATTTTATAGCTATTTATACAAAATTTTCAATTTACATTTAGCTAATAAAGCTATTTCAAATGATGAAATCTACAAAGCAGACAATTTCATTTCCAAAAAATAGCAAAAAACTTACTTTAAAATGGGGTAAAGCAGCATCAGGTACAGTGATATTATGTACAACGACAGGGAATTTGAAAGTATTTTTAAGGACAAGATCGTGAGGTGAATTTTTAATCTTGGAGGCTGTGGCAGCAAAACTTGTTCGAAAAGTTAGGCCACTCCGAGCAGCTTCGCCCGATGATAATAAAAATGAAGAATTCAATACAGATGATTCTACATTAGTTGAAGATGAAGCAAGGTTTTCAACACTTGAGTTTATGGTAATATCTATGAAATTGTAAGAGATGAATATAGGCTAATATTACTAGCAAGTACGTACCGTACTTATATATTTATATATATATATATAATAAAAGCAAAGAGGGAAACCTTACAGACTTACCAGAACCCGAATAAAATCTGGTTACTGAGGAATTGTACAATAGAGATCCTTGGTGCAAATCAACAGAGAAAGGAATGGACAACTTATAAGCTGCTATTTTACTTTTCACCAATAATTTACCGGATACTTTAACACCATTTGTTACTTTGGAGGCTGTAACAAGAAGGAGAGAAAAAAAAAAAAGAGAATTAAAGTAACCCTGTTGTAAGTTAATAACTAAAAAGAAGTATTTCCAAATAACTATTTAAAAGCTTTCCAATAATAATAATAATAATAATAATAATAATAATAATAATAATAATAATAATAATAATAATAATAATAATAATAATAATAATAAATAAAAAATAATAGTAAAATAATCATACTACTACTACTACTACTACTAATAATAATAATAATAAATAATTTACATGACAATTTCGAAAAATTATCCAATAAAGTGGAATTAAGCAGAAAATAATTAAATATTTACAGTAGGTACTTCACTATCATTCCGCAAATACGCGCTGTACTGTATCGAAAATAATCATCACAAAATCAAAAAGAATATCCCAAAGCTATTGGTGGGTATGTTAAACAGCAATATATTTCTTTTGTTTTAAAATGCATTGTCTCATACACATACATAATTCAGTTTACAGGTATTGTATAGTAGGTAATTCTCTCTTCAGGCATATATAGTTTGGGTGGGTAATAGGTCAGAATTTTCCACTAGACCGTTGCTTTTTAACTATACACTTTAGACATAAACTCAATACCCAAACATCACCACCACCACCACAAAAAAAAAAAAAAAAAAAAAAAAAAAAAAAAAAAAAAAAAAAAAAAAAAAAAAAAAAGCCAACATTTGCAACAATACCCCCAATGTCAAGAAACAAAAATCACATTCTCTAATTGCTTCTAGCGCAGGTCCTGACATCTGACTAGGCAGAGATTTCTATCAAAACTAAAATAATCTATATAACTAATACCCACTTAGTCAAGAATGCATGAACAACTCGATTTCCCTACATTACGAATCCCCCAATTAGGGAACAGGGGGAGTCTTTCTCTCACTCTATTATTATTATTATTATTATTATTATTATTATTATTATTATTATTATTATTATTATTATTATTATTATTATTATTATTATCATTATAATATGTTCGCTTAGGAGACATCATCCTCACAAGCCTCAATTTCCAACGGTGTCCCTCAGGGCTTTAGTTTGGGGCCGCTATTCTTTAATATATTTACAAATGATTTTCAAAATTGTCACAGTTCTATACACTCTCAATATGCTGACGACACTGCAATCTTAATATCAGACCGTAATATAAACACACTTAACTACAAAGTAAACAATGAATTAAAAAACATTATAACATGGGTAGAGGCAAACAGACTCTCCCTAAACCTACAAAAAAACAAATTACCTAGTAATAACAAATCAATAGAAGCCTGTTCAATTATATGTAAGGGCAAAAGATATAATTATAAATCGGGTATCGTCTGCCAAGTTATTTGGTGTTATCCTTGATGACAAGCTTTCTTTCAAAAGAGCACATAAATAGTCTCATTAGCAAACTATCCTATGCTAACTATGCATTCCCTAAGATAAGGAATTTTGTTCCAAAATATATTTTAAAAAACCTTTACTATAGTCTTGCTTATCCTCACCTACTCTACTGTCTTTCAATATCGGGCTGTGCACGTCAATACATGCTACAACCTCTAATCATAATCCAAAAAATAATTCGTGTAATATCAGGGCCACAACACTACCGTGAACACACAACCCCACTAATCAAAAATTTGTCTATGCTAAAATTCATGATATCTACACCCTTACAGTAAGTAGTCACATCTTTAAATTCACAAATGGAACTGCAAATGATCTTTTACTAACATAATAGTTCATAACCAAATTTTGAGAACAAACAATCTCCGTAGCACAAATTCTCTCACCCTAGACCAGCGGTGCCCAACCCTTAGCTCGCGAGCAACAAGTTGCTCGTGTACCGTTTTAATGTTGCTCGCTTCTCGCGTATTCACATTCATCACGTTTATTAAAAATAAAATTTTTCAAAATTTTATATATATATATATATATATATATATATATATATATATATATATATATATATATATATATATATATATATATATATATATATATATATATATATATATATATATATATATATATATATATATATATATATATATATATATATATATATATATATATATATATATATATTAATGTTTATTAGTGGCTCGCCTAAAATTTTTAAATTCTTAATTTGCTCGAGATAGACTAAAGGTTGGGCACCACTGCCCTAAAGGATTAATTCACCCTAACGAAATCTCAGACGGCCATCTCATATAAGGGCATAGATGAGTGGAATAATCTCCCTAGAAATGTTCAGGAGACTCCCACCATTGTGTCTTTTCGTAGAAATATTAGAAACTTATTATCAAAATGATAACGATGACATTTCTAGATTCGTTACGCCTTATTTCTACGACGTATGGGGATAATTTCTATAGCGATTATTATTATTAATTGAGTTATCATGGTTTCTCTTATTATTTACAACGACAATGCTGATAACGATTTGATGTTATGAGTACAAATATTATTATTATTATTATTATTATTAGTTGTATTGGTAT
>JABUQX010001913.1:12500-35000 GCA_015478945.1 Trachelipus rathkii | reverse complement strand
GTTTTTGAGAAATAATTAACAAAAAGCTTAAGAGTATATACAATAGGAAAAATGATGACAAAGGGAGCCAAGTTATTTCTAGATTCAATGATGCTTTAGAAATACTGATAAAACAATGCAGAAAAAATATGAATAACTATCAATTAATTTAGTCACCATAGAAGAGATATCTACCTAGGAACATTGGGTGTGATGTAGCAATTACGGTAATTGATAAAACCAATATGTAAGAGTACAAAGGTCAACAAAGGTCAACTGTGTGAGGTTAATGTCATTGCCTTCTGATTCAAGGTGGTGAAAACAATTTAGAATTGCTCTAATAGGAAGATATATAACCCTCATCTTTCAAAATATTTGCTTAAAACAACCAGTGAGAGACAATCCAGAGAAAAACTAATTTTATAATAGGTGGAGTCAGAAAAATATTATCATGTATATGATATCATAAGGTTTGAGAAATTGTTAACTTTTTTTTTAAACAGATATGTAAAATAGCTTATGGAAATGAGTAATAATGTATCAATGGTTTTTGAGAAAAAGTAAAAAAAACAAGCAATATTAGATTTAAGTTTTCCATGGAAAAGAATCACAACTAGGATTATGTGAGTAAAAATGAAAACTACTACACCTATCCCTGCATCTTTCTCGAGTTTAGAAACAAATTGTAGAGACTGAATTGTATTAAATAGTGGGGACTGTTTACCTTTTGCGTAAATTAATATTTCCTAGATTTGACAAGCTTGAAACAAACATGATGTGGAAGTTCGTGCAGTAATAAGAATATTTTCATTTTTGTAAGGATTTCACAAATATTTAACAATTTACGAAATTCCTATTCTTGGTCTTTGATAAAGATCATCCAAATTTTGATTAAATAAGGATGAATAAACTACTTGCAAGACTTTTTAATTTTTTTTATAAGAATAATTTAGTTGACTGATTAGTTGCTGCTAAATCATAACCACCATTTTAAATTGGTTTACTTACATAACATTTAAAGTATACAAACCTTATCTTGGAAAAACGTGCAATGAAAATGCATAGTATTCCCTGATAAGGAATGCAAATGAATATTGGTATCTGGACTTGTGTTTTGAACAAAGGCTTATTTTAATGGCTCTTTTGTAAACATCTTTAAATTTAGATTGTATAATAAAAATTACTCTTCTTTAACATATCTATTTTAAAGAAGTAATAATAATAATAATAATAATAATAATAATAATAATAATAATAATAATAATAATAATAATAATAATAATAATAATAATAATAATAATAATAATAATAATACTCACTGTTCTTTAAAATCCAAAAATTAAAAAGTTTTTTGATAGTATTCTGTCATCATATAAATTGTCGAACCTGAAAGAAATTTGAGCAATTTTAAATAGAATGAAAAAAAAAAAATTTTAAAACCTATATAATATTTATTATCAATGGAAAGAAAGAAGACAAAATAACATTAAGCATTAAATAAACAAACAAAATTCTTAGTGAAAGTTAAACCAAAAAAACAAAACAAAGAAAAAACAAAAACATTCAAAATTGTATAAAACAGTAGATATTTTCTATGATTGTCATTTGCTAGTCTAAAAATAAACAAATAGAAGGTACAGTATATCAATATTTACAATATCTAATTAATAATAAAAATTTTCAGTTCCATTTTGGTCTGATACAGAATAAGTGAAACAATGAAGTTGAGCAGATTGAATGAATGGTTACAGATAAATCTTCAAATATTTTTTTTTTTTTTTTTAGGTTAAATTGACATTAAATGTATACAAATGACAGACCTCGTATATCAAACATTTAAAATATATAGCTACAGTATGTTTGAACTTGTATCATAAAATAATCTTAGGTGAAAAATTAATGTGACACAAGGAAATATACTTACCCTTGATCCTGCTCCCCATTTAAAACCTAAAAAAAAAAAAATATATATATATATATATATATATATATATATATATATATATATATATATATATATATATATATATATATATATATATATATATATATATATATATATATATATATATATATATATATATATATATATATATATATATATATATATATATATATATAGAGGACCCTATATATATATATATATATATATATATATATATATATATATATATATATATATATATATATATATATATATAATATATCACTGCATATATACCTGTATATATATATATATATATATATATATATATATATATATATATATATATATATATATATATATATATACTTCTATATATATATATATATATATATATATATATATATATATACCCTATATATATATATATATATATATATATATATATATTTATATATATATATATATAATATATATATATATATATATATATATATATATATATATATATAGGGGCCCTATATATATATATATATATATACATATATATATATATACGGTATATATTGTTTTTTCTTTGTTCTTCTCTTCTTATCTTAGGTATGGTGTGCTGTGTCCATTTTGAAGAAGATGTTGCGTGATGTGTGAAGATGAGGATTGTTTTTTGGAAGTCCAGAGGGGGGTTTTTTTGTTTATGAACAGACGACTTTGTCGGCTTTTAGTGAAGTGTGGATGTTCCCTACTTATTGATTTTGGTTTTTTGTTCTCATTTTTTACATTTATTTTATATCCCTTTCCAGTAGCAAAGACTAAATGAAATGTACTCTTGCTCTTGCCTTGCATAACATCAGTGATTGAGAAGAGTAATGATAAAGTAAATCTAGCCTCCTCCCTTTAGTGATATATAAAGAAGTTTCAGGCAGTGATTCAGAGTCACTTTCAAGTGGAAATAATGAAGATATCAGCTTCAGCAAATATCAAGAGCAAACCATATCCAAACAACTCAATACACCAATTACTTCCACATCATTGAAGAATAAAGATGCCAGTTTAAAGAAAATTAAGTTAATAAAAGATCCTACATTATGTTCTGCACTCGTATCAATGTATCCTCAAGAAAAGCTATGCAAATTATTACTCCAGCACTTCAGGCAGCCAGAATTGACATTAAAGATGTAACAATTTCAACATCATCAATACAAAGAACAAGGTCTAAAATGAGAGCAACTTTAAATGAAGATATTACAAAAACCTTTAAAGTAGATATTCCTCTTTTTATACATTTTAATGGAAAAGTGATGAATAATATATCTCCTGAAAAGTGTGAGCGTTTAGCTGTTGTAGTGTCTGGTAAAAATGTAGAAAAATTATTAGGAATTCCAAATTTAGATGAAGGCACAGGAATCAAAATTGCTTAAAAAGTGTTGGCGTTAATAAATGAATGGAATGTAGATGAAAGTTGGATTGCTGGCCTTTGCTTTGATACAACAGCTAGCTACACTGGGATCCACAGAGGCGCCTGTACTGTAATTGAACAGGAACTTCAAAAGAGATTACTTTTTCTTGCATGTCATCATCACATTTTTGAATTTGTCATAAATGCAGTTTTTGATACGTTCTTTACCTCACATGGACCTGAAATTGATATATTTGTACAGTTCAAGAAGCACTGGCCTTTCATTGATCAAAAAGATTGTGTATCATTGGAAGGTGTTACAGACAAAAAAAAGAAATGAATGAGTGATGAACATCAGGATATGGTAATATTTTTGCATAAGAAACTAGAAGAGACTCATGAAGGACAAGATTATAAGGAATTTATCGAGCTTGCTCTTATCTAATTAGGAGAGATCCCCACAAGAGGAATAAAATTTACAGCATCAGGTGCATATCACAGGGCAAGATGGATGTCAAAAGGCATTTACTGTTTAATAATCTATCTTTTTAGAAATCAGTTTCAACTGGAAGGCAAAAAGATAGAATCCATCAGACATATTAACATTTTTTGTGTATCAGTATATATAAAGTCTTGGTTTACTACAGCAGAGGCAGCCAATTCACCCATTAACGATTTGTGGATACTTTCAAAATTAATAGACAAGTAGCAAATGTCTCCTTAAATAAATTCAAAAATCATTTGTGGTACCTAAGAAGATTTAGTATGTTTAGCATTTTTTTCTGATAATAACTCTGAAAAGTCAGCAAATCAAAGGAAGTTAGAAAAAAAGATAAAGAGTGTGTTCTAGACTTTACAAGTGAAGTACATGCAAGACTGAGCAAAGCAGTTAAATTTTAGTCGAGAGTTGGATGAGGAAAGGATGATACTGTCTGAAATATGAATCGCTGGAGCTATCATCAAAGGAAGAGGTAGAAGACTGGAAAACTCAGAGGAGTAATGTAAATTGCAATAGGACTAGTATAAGGAGAGTCATGTAACAGTTCGAGGGCTAGAAAGATTGGAGAAAGTTTGTGATAGTATGAGTTAACAAGCAGACAAGAAATAGACTCTAATTTATCAAAGAGAGTAATATGTACGAGAACCACCCCAGAAATGTGATTCATACTCCATACAAGGAGTGAACAATGCCTCTATGCAGAGCTAGTAGCTGTGGTGGGGAGTAGTAGTTCCGAAGATGCCTCAGAATATTAAACTAACTAAAAGCTTATTAGAAAGAACATAATGTGGTCCTTCTAAGAAAGATCACGAGAAAAGAAAATAGCAAAGAAGATTAAGAACAGGAGGAGGTTAGAATTGTGCTTTCGAGAAGATATTATAGTTGTGTGAAAAATTGTCAAGTAGATAGTTGAAGAAACTAAGTTATTGATAGAGGAATTGAAAACAACAATGTTTTCTTTAACAAAACTACAGGTACAAGGAAGATCAAAGGTCTATTGCTTCAAGGCGACCCTCCCAGCATCATTTATTAGATGTTGAATGGATTGTCATTCAAATTGGAAGGAGTAATGATGAGTCTAGTCATCAGCCTAAGAGTGGATAGACACATTAGTAGGATAGACCATTGATGCAAAATAAAAATAAAAAAGAGGGGGATGGAAGAGAATTCTGAGGAACACCACTATTGATGGATTTAAAAGATAAATGGTGGTTATCCATAATAGCAGCCATAGAATGTCTGGAACTGAATTCAAGTGAAGCTTACAAACAAAGATAAATATCGAAAGAGGTAAGTTTAGAAGTTAAAGCTAGACTCCAGACTCTATCAAAAGCCTTTGATATGTCTAGTGCCACAGCAAAAGATTAAACGAAATGCGGAAGAGAAGAGGACCAAGAGCCAGAGAGAAAGAAAAGATCACAAGTCTAGAAGCGCTCGTTACAGAAGCCATACTGGCAATCACAGATATGGTTAGAAGATTTAAAGATGCTTCCAAATCTTCATGTTAAAAATAGATTCAGAAACTTTAGGGAGAACAGAAGTTAAAACGATAGGATGATAAGTTGGATTGTTGAATGGAGTCCTACTTCTTCAGCACATGCTGGATGAATGCATTCTTCCAGCAGGAGGGGAAAGGTTGAAGTTATTAAACTCACTAATAATAATAATAATAATAATAATAATAATAATAATAATAATAATAATAATAATAATAATAATAATAATAATAATAATAATAATAATATCTGTAACATAAAGCAGTTAGTTGCCCATGAAAATAGGAAGAAAATGGGTACATACACTCCATTTACTTTTTAGTTTTAGTCATGAGGGGTTCTCACTTATTAATCAATGAACTTTCTCTGGACATATTAGGGTTATGTAAAATACAGTATGTTACAGCCCACAGGCAGTTGTTTATTATGCTTGTGCATTCTTAATTATAGGGTTAGTCCATTTTATTAACGTTTTATTAAACTTACAAAATTTTTCACATTAATATTAAGCCATCTTACTTCGTACTGTTCCATGTTATATATACCGTTTATACTTAAAATACTCTCCCAGACAAAATGGAATTACCCCAGAAAATGGAGAAAAGATTGTTTAAGAACAGTAAAAAATAATTTTTACGTACTAAATTTTGCAATGTCTGTTCATGTTCTCAAATACTGGATTAAAATTATTAAAATCATTGCTCTGCAAAGTAATAACTAGATATTAGATTAACAATTAAGTATAAGCTATAATATAAGGAACATGAATGATTTTAATATTAAACAAATTATTATTATTAATCAAGAGAAATTAGCATTATTTAATAGAAATTAGAAACAAAACCAAGAAGTTAATGAATTTTTTTTTTTTTTTTTTTTTTTTTTTTTAAAAGTTCACACCTCACAGGGCAATGGCCCTATTCAAGGAGGGGAACTTTTTCTCTTGTAATTCTACCTAGGATTCCGAACTAGGATCCGAACCCACGACCTTGCCATGCGACTCTGTCCCTCTAAAAAACTTACCGGTTTGAGCCAACGGTAGCGGGCAAATAACTAGAATACTTTCATGTATATAATGTGTGTCCTTAATGTATTTGCATATTTGAATAAGGAATTAATAAAAGACAATTTAATTCTTCCTTATTATATATATATATATATATATATAATATATAAATATATATATATATAATATATATATAATATATATAGATATTATATATATATTATATATATATATATATATATATATAGTATAGTATATATTATTATAGTATATATAATATAATATATATATATATATGTAATTAAAACAATAGCTGCGTTTCCAGAAGTCCGAGAGCAGCCTGTGTGCAAAATTGACTCGGAAACGCTTTGAATTGAAAAAAATTACATTAACCAATCAGAGAACAGGAAATTTGAGTACCTGGAAACGGACGAGCGCGCCAGTCGGATCATCTGACAATTGTAAACAATACTCTTATACGGTACTTATATGTATCATCATGGAAAATAGTGAAGAGTGGTGTCCCACAGGGTTCAGTGCTGGGGCCACTATTGTTCCTCATAATATATAATGATTTAGACCAAGGGACTTAAATGCAAGGTTTCTAAAGTTTGCAGATGATACCAAAGTGGCCACCAGAGTTAGGAATAGTGAAGGATGTATAAAGATTCAAAATGATCTTGATAAACTTCTTGGGTGGGCAGATAAGTGGCAAATGAATTTTGATAGTAAAAGGTGTAAGGTTCTTTACCTAGGTTATTCAAATAAAAGTTTTAATTCAAATTTTAATCGTTGCCTAGCTTGAGTTTGTGGAACCAAGAAAAAGATTTAAATATGTGATTATAGAGCAGTAATCTGAAAGTAGCTAATCAGTGTTTGGAAGCTAGAAATAAAGCTAATAAGATGCTGGGCATAATAAATAGCAATGTTGTTTACAAGAGCAAGGAATTATAAGTAAATTGTATAATAGCTATGTTAGGGCATTGTTAGAATATTGTGCACAAGTTTGGGCCCCTAATTTAAAGAAAGACTTAAGATATGGTAGAGTGAGTGCAACATAGAGCAACAAGGGTGATTTTTGGTTTGAGGGTTAGAGCTATGGAAGAGGCTGAAGGAGTTAGGAAAATTTTCTTGTAGAAAGGCAATTTCTCAGATGGGGACATGAATACAAGTCTACAAAATATTAACATCTATTGATAATACACGAAGACCAATAAATTTTTCAATAGTAGAGCATGGACAGGTGACCAGGGGGCAATAATAAGAAAATTAAGAAAAGAAAGCATGCCACTCTTGATATAAAAAAACACGCACTAGCTATTTCAGTCATATATATAGGTATGTTTAAAATATTTATTGGAGAATAGTTCATTGCCTATCACTATATAGGTAGTGATTGTTGAAGTTAGTGACTTCAATATTATGCATAATCAATATTAATGAAAAAAGGGTTGTAGTAAAGGTTATATGATGGGTATTGGGTTATATCACAATTATAATTAACAAACAGAACCTTGGCAGTAGATTTTAGTATTACAGTAGTTTATTATATAATTAATTTGAGTTTTTTTGACTGAATGCATGACCATAACTTAGTATTTAAGGTATGTGGATGGTTTGGATGGTTTGGTAGTATCAATATTATATATCATGTAGTTTATTGAGGTGAGACTAATACTAAATTGACTAAGTACCATATAGTGGATTATAGTTTTGGGTATCATATATATATATAACATTAATGATATTATGATACTAAGAGTAATATACCACCAAATTGACGTTAGGAGACTCAGTAGTTTTGTCTATATATAACTACACGATAAATAATTTGCACTTGATACAGCTCTGATCTAAGAGTGTTGTAAATCCTCTTGCTATGTGCGGCTTACGTTTGCGAGGGCTCCACTCCGTGGGTTGGGATTAAAACATGGGGACGAGGCAATGGACCATGAGGGAGCGAGAGGTACATGCAGGAGCGTAGCATAGATATCCTAGTTCTTGATTTCTTACTCGTGTTCTCTTTTAAATTAAACATAAAATCTAATAAAAAATGGTTTGTCTTAATTTTTTTCATGAACACTTATGAGATACAAATATGTTAAATGCGTTATCCTTTTATATATTAATAAAAGCATCGTTAAACACTAGATATAACATACCATTTAGAGGAGGAGCTCTTCGAAGTCCAATTATCTATGTAACAGTAAGCATGGCACTCTTGAGAGCACGCAGAGGAGTAGTTAGATTATGCGACAACAGCAGACGAAAAGAAGATCGCACTACGCGCGCACGATAGCCACCGGCGTGACGGCGCCCATGTAGGAATATGAGTTCGCCCAGACATAAGGTTGCCAGGGCAGGTCTATAAACAACGGGTGCTAGCCTTGAACTGTAGATGCAGCTAGGTAACTCCGGGAGCGCATAAGGCGGAAGTCATCGACGGCGCAGAAGCACGCACAACAAAAAAAGAGTTCACTTACGGCGGCCAACGCCAGCTCTAGCGAGAGTATATATTGACATTAGTTACGCCTGTATATAGTGTCCCAGCTATACCGCCTTCCAGTGAGTCTATCTATGAGAAACTTAGTATAGCTCTATAAAATTGTACAATGTGTAAATATCCAAAAATTCCAGTCTTGATAAACCTTGAGTATCCTTGTCACTTTTGATTATATATTATGGGCGGAATAATCTACTACTACTACTATCATATATTACTTAACTACTTAGTTTACTAGCTACTTATGCTCACTACTACTAATAAGAACTAAGAAATTTTCCATCTTATTAAAAAAAATTATTCATTTAACTACTATCTCATCTCGTAGACTGTACATATATATTCCTCTTATAAAAAGTTCTTGAGGTCCTACTACTTAGGAGGACTGATCAATTGATAATCATCATTACTATCAACTGAGTTATATATTATGGTTAGACTCTTCTATCTAATTATATAATTGAAAACAAAACTATACATGGTATGGTCTTTTTATCTGATAGCAGGCGCAAGAATGTGACAACCAAAAATTGAGTGAGAGAGATGTCTCAGCACAATTCTTAGGAACACGAGTTGTGAGAGTAGTCGTAATGGCTTGATAACAAAACACATATGCAACACAATCCTTATCACCTCACTATTCTCTCTAACTATCATTAGCTAGCAACACTACAATGTGAGCAACTATACTTCACCATTTCCGTCACTCACGAACAGATATACCCATTGCAATGCATTTCTAACCTCTGCAAGCGCAGTGATAACGTATTTTGCTACTCAAATGACGTTGAGTAGCTCTCATTTTAACTTATTAGCACACACACCTCCACTTTCTCCTGCGAGTAAGCCATCCTCGGCAAGCGGCAATGAATCTCAGAGATAACTGTACGTGTTCTGTATCTCTCACGTACCCGCAATCCAAGCATGTCTCACTCACTCTCTCTATGGTGAGTGAACAAGCACTTCCTATTGGCGTCTACGTTTCTCTTTGCCACTTACCGTAACCCTTAAGGTAGATGCTAATGAGCGCGGCGGTGTTTGTGATGGTAAACTCGAGACGTTATTGTCCAATCAGTAATTCGCTGAAAAAGAGTCTAGTACGCTGCTCGTAGAGATATTAATCGCTATGAGAACTATGGCAGGTCTCCACTTCACAGTCGTGCTTATTAACACTATTATATCTTTTCTCCGTTCTAATCAATTGAATTCGCTCATTAGGAGGTATTATACGCACTCGGCACTTGTTCCTTGTGCTCTCTGGATAGAAAGACTGTTTGGAAATGAAAAAACTCTCCATCTGTCATCTCTCGACTAGTCAACTCGTCCGCTAATATGTCTCTCGTTCATAATGTTGACCTACCAGAACATTGCAGGGTAGTGCATTTGTGCGGAACGTCACGCTAATCATCAGAACACGCATAACAACTAGCAGATTGTACACTCTGCAAGCTGATTGCTCCTGTGAATCTCACATAGCACTCGTGCGTGCGAGCATTCAACAGGCTGTCTGCTGGCCTCCTTCCAGACTAGAAAGCACACAAAAGATCTCCAGGTTGCTAATAACTTCTGGGCTCAGTAAGTCTCTCGGTGTTGCACCTACCATCTGTTGTTATCGATACACTGAATTAGGAATACTGAGAGCACCTAATAGCCTCATCGTGAGAAACATGGCACTTATGAGATCCTCCATGTCAACATTTCCGCTCTATTTTTTTATCTCCGATTTCCTATGCAGATCCTGCACAATGGACATACCTCAATGCACCTATAGTCTGCGCCGCACACCTACATCCTCTATTCTACTTATTTGGGCTGCTGAAACAATTTTCCAGAAGATCCCTGTTCCGTGGGTGGCAGTCGCGAGAATGTGCTACTCAGAGATTGGACTTATTGGTTTAGCTCCAATGATCGGGGGTTTTGTGATTTATGTTGTTGATGGCAAAAAGTTGGAAGGGAGTGAGACGATCTCTGTACGATCGCCCTATTGATAGAGTCAAAGTGAAATGATAGGACATACACAGAATCAGCCCTGGCGAGCAGTTCTTTTTGATAACCCGAGTGGCCATGTTTGACTTTGATCTATATCGCTAGCACGAGAATACCCTTTCTTATCTCTTATTCAATCCTCTATACATCTGTTTCTCCACTACTCTCTTCGAGTAGCCCGTTGGAGAGCTGTGTCTATCAGCATCTATTTTGCGAACTGTAGTCTTTCACAGAATGACTTTACAAGATGTGACAGCTTGAACACCGGTGTGATGGTTTCATCCTGGTGCTGTTTTTCTCAATATAAGTTTTTCAAAGATGTGCAAAAAATAATGCCTCGCATTATTATTACACCGCGAATCCATCTCATCTAGTTTTGTGTATCAGAGTTCTTTGATCGGTGTGAGACATCGGTTATCAGGTGCACCTCTCTGAATATCGCATTCTTATTATATCAATGGGTAACAATGATCCTCTTTAAGTGAGGCTATAGCTCTCCAACCTTGTTATGCAATATCTGTTCACAATAAAAATCTTTGATCACACTCTCTTCACCTTATGCAACTTGTGCACATAGTCCTAGTCATTCTGACGAAGATGTACTAGTTTTCCTCTGCTCTTCCTGATAGTACAAGCGCTCGTGGTAGACCACAGCCAAAAACTAATGCAGATCCGAGCGGGAGTTTCATTCAGTCCGTAACAATACCCAAAGTGATTGTACCTAGATTGCTTTTGTGAGTGTTCTCTGGAAGTTCCAAAAATCTACCTTGTGTTTTATCTTTCTATCCCAGGTTCAATCTTTGTTCTCTTTTTTGATAGCAAAATACGACAAACAGCCGCTATGTCGAGAAACCTCTATCCCCGTATCTGAGCCTTTATTCCACAATATGATAATTGAGTCAAAGAGAGTATACAACGAGGCTGCAGTCAAGGTGTCCTCCAGAGCACCCTGTATACTGGTAGTTAACTATCAAAAAGTCTTTTCACTCCTAGATTAGACTGCTCAAAACCAAACTCTGAAGATTTTAGTTGTACCTCTAAAAAAGCGAGTCCAACACTATTGATTTACCGTTATTAGTTTTATTCAAAATATGGCTGTAGGTTCTTTGACGAATCTATTCTCTTATTTAATGCCAATTTGCTGCATTATCTTGAGCGAGCACGAACTCTAAGTGGAATTAATATTTTTCACTATAACGTTCACTGCTACCTTCCCACCAAGTCATGCTAGAATCGTTGTGTCTTTTCCTGAATAGGTTTTTCTGTTTCACCCAAATATAATGATTCTATAGTCAACGCCTGCACAAGCACTCTTTTTCTTTCTGTCATTATTTTGTTCTATGAGTAATTCTATGAATAATTAAGCCTCATCATTGCGCTGAAACGGCATGCAAGGAAATAGAAATCCTTGACGCATATTTTCTCTGCGTACAATCTTGATGTCAGATATAGCAAGCGCCGAGCAAATGGTCAGCCCTATCAGGATGCGCTTATAATACACTACAGCTTTGTGTGGAGAGGCCGAGAGCACTTGACCACCACGAGCAATACACTTTTCACACGCTACAAGTCTGGGCGAGTTGATCCAAAGATGAGCACGTTCACCGTGGTCACACTAGATGGATCGACAACACGTGTGTAGTATCCACATGCTTCGCGTTCCGACACGTGGAATATCTCCGGCGGGATGGTAACGTAAGGAGACGTATTGCCAATCGTATTCTATAATCTGCTACAACTTGAATAGGTATTTGGGGATTCCCGATGCCGATTGTATTGGGATAGGGTGATCCAGTATCTAAAACCATGTAATGAGATACTGAGCGGAGTTTTGTGCTAAACTAATTTTCGCTGCTCGAACCATCGATACTACTGGCATCAACCGGGAAAGAATCGGAGCAGCCTCCAGTACCACGACCTTCCATCTGCCCGCCGTCCAGTTGCTCACTGCGAAGAACTTCCTGTACCAACGTGCAGAGAGCTTCCTGACAGCGACGACGGGGCCACCACTGCATATGAGGGAGAGATACAGATAAGGAGTATGGAACACAAGATGGTCCGCAGCCCTTTCCACAATGTGAGCTTAATTGATCTGGTTCGGGATCTCAGCTTGTCGAAGACTTCCGCCGAGCTGTTGCCCTCCAGACTCAAAGAGAAAAAATCTACTCGGTGAGGACGCGCGTATCAAAACGTTCTTTCGTAGAAGGCATCAGGAATACATGGGCTACTTCCTGCGAGGAGGAAGACCTCGTGTACTGCCGAGATGTCGCCGGTCTTCTTGCTAAACTCGGCGCTTCCCTCAATATGATCCGAGAGATTGGCGACTCTTCATAGACAGTAGTAAGCGCTCTTTGAAGAGTGTGCTCATACACAACGGGAACGAGTTCGCCTCAATTCCTCTTGCTCACTCCACAACTCTCAAAGAGAAATATGAAGCAGTCAAGTACGTGCTCGACAAAATCCAATATCAGCAGCACCAATGGATCATCTGCGTTGACCTTAAGATGGTGAACTTTCTACTTGGTCAACAGTCCGGGTACACATAAAGAATCAATCACCAATGCTTTATATGTAAGTGGGACGGCCGAGACAGAGCCCAGCACTATGTGAAGAAAAAGTGGCCGGCGCGAGAGCAGTTAGTAACTGGGGCCAGGAAACATCATAAACGAACCTCTTGTTGACCGGGAAAAAGATTTTGTTCCCACCGCTTCACATCAAGCCTTGGTTAATGAAACAGTTCACGCGCGCTCTGGACAAGGATGGGAGGTGCTTCAACTACCTGTGCCGAGCCTTTCCTGGAGTCACCATTGAGAAGCTGAAGGCCGCATTTTCGATGGCCCACAGATACGGCAGCTCATCAAAGACACAGAGTTCGAAAACTCCATGAACACGCTAAAGTGCGCCGCCTGGAGGTCGTTTGTTCAGGTTTTGAACAACTTCCTGGGGAAAAACAGCAAAAAGCGCAGGCCACCCACATTACGCGCAACATAAACCATAACAACACTCACGTCGTAATGATATTAATCAAATCTATATATCCAAAAACTGAAGCGACTAATGAGTTATCCTGAAGAAAACCTTTGAGTGGGTTATCTAGCGCAACGCACAGCTAATAGGTATAAGGTTCCTATCAGAGACTCATATTTTGACCTACATAATTGAGGAAGAGTGAGCAAACCTATAGGTATAGGAAGTCTAGCGAGGAAAAACAATGTTTTTACGGCGAGTTGCCAATTGCTTACTGCGGACTTGCGGAGACTAAGTCACGTCTAGAGACAGAGACGACTATACCCTTCAGCAAAGGTCAATAAGTTTCTGCGATGCACACACGATACAATCGAGGAATACCATGTGATTTAGTTAGTCAAGTGCCGGTGGTAGAACTCTCGAAGCATCTTGTTATGTCGTACAACGCCTAAAGCGCAGGCTCAATGTTGTTCTGTATATAAAAATAAACTTTTTGTTCTAACTTTGGTGTTTCTGTCACAAAAAGCACGATTACAGCTTACAGTACATATGTTAACAACTCTATCAAATGTAGAGTTGCGAGTCACAATATTATAAATTGAATGAAGATTGGATTGTGATTACGTTTTGGACTTATTGGTTATTATACTCTGGCGTAATCAGTGAAAATCTCGAGATAAACCATTACAAAAGAAAAGAGAATAAAGCTATTGAAAACACTTTCAGATTAATTTTCTGAAATTCTTGCGTCGTTATTTTGCGAAAAGACCAAAGCTAGTCAAATTTTTTCCTTAAATATAGTAACTGCTATAGCGCAATTCAACACATACCAGAAACTCTGATTGTATTAGAACACAAATCAAAGAGGAATTTTCGACTAGCGCACATCGCATCAATAGTACAGGTGTCGCTTATATTCCGCTGGATTTAACATCCGTGAATACGTTGGTTTTACAAAATAAAACATAAAATTTTTGTTCTCTATAAATATCTGCAATTCCTTTTTTTATAAAGTTTGCTAGATATTGTAAATATTTTAAACCAGCTAGATTATCTACAAGTAATGGTATTCTAATTTTTTCGAGAGACAAATTGGTATACGAGATACTTATATATCTTTAATTAATCTTATTACAATGTGAGACTTTTATATAATAGAGACGTCATTCTGCCTCGGGACTTTAAATTGATAGGATAAATCTATGTTGTTTGGATATTTAGAGGTGGTAGGTGATTTTGAGATTTATTTTTATAAAATCAATAGAGTATTGTGATTAATTGAGAGCTATAATAGTGTGATGTCTAGTGTAACTTATATTTTCTAAAGTTGACCTGCTTCTTTGTTTCCTATTGGGTTTGTACTGTGTCCTTAGCTCTATAATTTGGGAATATGGTTCTCAAAGTTCATGTATCTCTCCTAAATATCTGTATCATCCGCTTGTTGAAATCTGAGAGTGAGCATTAATCTACTTAAACACCTTTTCCGACCCCGTTAGATATTGTGTAGTGTTTAAACGATCAAAGGTGTTCGCTATATCTAATCTCAATATCAATTATTAATGTCTCACATTATATCTTTTATATTAACGATCTTTAAAGGCCGAGCACACATCTAAGTTAACTAAACACTGTGAGAGTATTCAGTTGATAGTTTGAACTCGTGTTGTGACTTAATTAAGAGAGCTCTATAATTAACATAGATATACATATTCATTTTGAGATTTCCAAGAATTGCACTTTACTTTTAGACATAGATCAATGTAAACTAGTATCTAATAGATTCTTCGGCTGATGTAAGACAAAAGGTTTTAACTCTGTGGAGTATGGAATTTTCCTCCTAGTTAGATTCGGGCGAGGCTCTCCATTCATATCTTGTGAGGTTCTTCAACTTTGCACTTTTAAATACCTTTATTTATCAAAATATATTAAATTAAATTTCAAATCTCTATACTCATCTCACTGATTTACTCCACTCCTAAAGAAAGTACAATTCACTCACACTCTCACATGATAGAGGATTTTTCCTAACATCCTTCACCACGAGAAGGGATTCTCGACGTTTATACTCATCCATAGTTGAACAAGTCAAAGATCTAATTTTTGTACACATTTGAATGAGATACAAACACAATGTGATTACACCTTATCCTAAGGTACCGGAGTTAAACCTCTATATCACCCAATCTGTTTGGCCTATAACGAATGTTACCATTTAAGATATAGCTCACACGTAACTGTAGGTGGTAATTCTATGTACAAGTTGAGTTTAGGGAAATATTATTTTATTTTTTCCCTTTTAAACATTATAATCATCATTATAAAAAGTAAATTACAAATGCCACTAATATCTAAGAGCAAGTTCTCACTATCGCTTTCCCCAATGATAGGACCAAGTAAATGTGCAGATAATTGTTACTCCATTAATTAATATTATTATTCCGGTGGGTTAATGGCAGCTGGGGGGCCGCTTTGGTTCCACCGCATTCTTTGGTATATATTAGGGTTCGCGAACACTGGAGATCTAACAATGGCTAAAGAGAGAATATGAATCACAATTTGTACAACGCTATAAGTCTATTCAAACTTTCAACCTTGTTAAGTTGAAAACCTAACATATTTTAAAAATAATATATTAAATATCTAATCTTAAATACAGTCTTGCAACGGTGAACACATTGTCGAGAGTATGCTTAAGAACGTCAAAATCTCTTTACTATTACCGGTGAACTATAGCAATGATGTGCTAGAGGAGGGTAAATTGACCTCTAGCAATTTCCAAACCACATTGGCAGTACTACTCAATGTAATATACTTGACGTCCTTCTAATATAGAGGAGGGTGGCTAACATAACTTTGTCCTCATAACTCTGTGTGAATATTGTGGAGCCCCATTACTTTAATTTACACATTTATGATAAAGAAGTTAGGGGGGTTGACTAAATTCTACACAAAGGTATGTCATCCTTGAAACTGCATCCTCTCCATTATTCATATGAGAACTCTATGCCTTACATATCACATATTTACAAATTGCATTTCAAATCATAACACATGATATTGTTACGTATTTCTTTGTTAGTAATAATCTTTTCAAAATGCCTTCTCTACGCACTCCTTGTGTTGTCGCAAAATAAGAGAGAATTATATATAGTTAATTTTTTAAGAATCACAAATTAATTTTTAATATGGTAAAATTTGATATAGTTTAGTTTCTTTTCTCAGAAAAACTTTATATATATTGTCTCCTAAGATTTTTCACGATTATTTTCCAATTTATGAAGATTAGAAATATACGCGCATATAAATGAGTCACTTGATATATTAATATAATTGTAAATATATCTAGCACAGCAATATATGAAAGCATGGGACGTTGCAAATTTATTTTTGTTTTAACTCTTTCCTTGAAAAAAGTAATAAAATATTTAATTTTAGTTTATACAACAAATCGTGATTTGGCTAGGCAAAAGCCTAGAGGCGGAGAACGCAAAGGCTCTCTTGGAGAGATGCTAGGAATCTATCTCCGCAGATGCATCATACAATCACACTCCAAAAAAATAACTTAAAATAATATTTTATAATATATTAATAATTAAATATCAGCAATAGAGAATCTAATTTATAAAATATTTACTTATTTATATGTTTCGCTTTATACTACTATATATATTATATGTTTCATTTAGAATATCTACCAATTAAACATCATTATTTATTTGATAAAATAAAATAAATTAAAATAATTAATATACACTATCAATATAAATACTACTAACAATGATAATAATTTATTTCTGTCACCATTGTATTCATTAAGACACAACCCAGTAGGAGCGTCGGTCAAGATGAATTCTTTAACCATTCAATCATCGTGACACTGGAAAAATATAATATTTTTTTTGAATATATATGATTCTTTTGTGTATATTATTATTTTTTTATTTTCTGTATATTAAATTATTCTTTGTGTCTGTTTAAGATATCTTTATTTATACATTTAATTAGTCTCTGAGCTATCTACCTTAGGCAACAATATATTTTTGTATGATAGCCTTATTATTAATTATCTACTATATTAGTAATAAATTAAATTATTATTATTATTAAAGTAATTACTAAATTTGAACTTATCTGTTCTGAATAAATTTTCTATGCCACACAGAGCCGCCCAGAGGAAATTTCTTAAATATAAAGAAAATTTCTCTAACAGCTGTGTCTACCGAATACCTAGCATATCAACTAAGTGTTAAATAATGAATGACAAAAAAAATGAAAATTCGAATCAATATATTATCGTTTAGGGTATAATAATATAAAATAAATAAGTATTAAGTACTTTTATATATATATTTTCTTCATATTATTTTCTATTAAATAAATAAATAAAATAAAAAATAAATAATTAAATCGTATTGAATATTTTAACTGCAACGACATCAATATATATCTAATAATATACTCTATAAAAAAAAATAAATATATATATTAGAATAATATATATAAAAAAATATAAATAATGAAAATGAATTTTAGTTACTTTTAGGAATAAAAAAAGTTGGGAGATTTCATATAATATATCAACATAAGTATTTAAAAATTTTTTCACACTATTTATAAGTAATTTCTTATAAAAAATAAATCTAAACGGTACCGGCCTGTCAATATATGGCTTTGATATTAAGGTGAGCACCATCACCTTATAGTTCTTGGAGTAGTCTTATGATTAAAGAATTATAAATAGTCATACATAATACACATAGTATTTATACTCTTAATGATAATCAAAGTTTACTCTATAATATAATATACTATATTAATCAAATGAAGAAATAAGGATTCTATTTATGTGAAGAATAATTCTTCAGTAATTTCTTTTACTCCTTCTGTAGCCCTACGAAACTCTTTAAACCTTAGAACAACTCTAGAAACCCTATTTTACTTATATATTATTACCCCTTCACCCTATCACTGAGAGCAGTAATGGATTTCCACAACGGTAGGAGGAGCGCACGCGCAAGGTCCGCATAAGCAACGCGCTGCGGCGAGGTTTCAAACGAACTACCTCACCGTATAAGTGTCGCGGTTGTGGCCCTATTCCATCAGGGAATCAGTAAAAGCAATCCTTCCTTCTCATTAGAGAGCCTTCCTCCAAAAATTCTCTTTGAATAGGGCTTATCTGGCCCCCAGGTAAGTTTCCTCTGAGGTGTGCAAGATGAACTTTGGTGTCTTAATTTAACATAAAAGGAACACAGAACAAAAATAAAAACAAAAAATTAATATACATAATATCGCTTTCAGAGGTATGTAGCTAATTAGTACATGAGTAAATAATATCACATAATATAGAGCAGAAGTGTAAAGGACCATATGGCATACTGTACTCGTGCTTGCGTCTGGATAAGTCTCATTTCAAAACACTCACTAAATTGGTATAAAATAAAATATAAAACCATAAATAAGGAGATTTTTTATTCATGAGAAAAAGTCTCATTTCTATTATATTTATAAACGTCTACTGACAACTTGTCCTTTAAGTTTATTATATTCTTTTCAATTGATTTTTTCATGATATTCTGTCTATTGTAATATTCTTGAAATTATTTTATACATAGCAAATTACATTGATTAAAAGAAAAAAAATGTCTTATATAATTATATAAACAATTAACTGTAGCAAAGTTTAAAAAATATGAAGATAACAAAATTGCGAATTACATTAAATTAAAGATGTATTCTCAAATAACTATATTCTTTGCGAACACACAAAATATGAATTTTCGTCACTTGACAATTTCCGCTAATAGTATATTTCATTCTGTAATACCATTTACTAAAATAAATCTCTCCTATCACACAATTTATATATCATTATTCCAGAATGCCATAATAGTAATTCAATTTTCATTATATTAATGAATATTACAAATATCTAAATATCTCTTAAAAAATTGTGTTTTATTGAAATGCTATTTATATACTAATAAAGACAAAATTTTATTTTCTTCAAAAAGAGTCTATATCAATGTATTAAATACTTTATTTGTGTGAAAGATTATCACTTACTCACGTAAGTGAACCTAGTCCAGATGATATTTAAAGGAAAAAAATGTACTCCTGAAATCTTTAGTTTGTATAATTCGATCACCTATCATTTGGAGAGAAAAATTCTTATTATATCCTAAAGAGACAACAAACTTCTCTGAAATTTTGTTTTAGTATGGTACAGAATATCCCATCTAATAATTTTTGATTTTAAATTTCGACTTGTAATCTTGGTTAACGCATCCTAAGATTATAATATTTATATGAGATATAATTGGCTTTATATTCTGTTATAATAGCTTCTATAATGAATCTTGCTATTATAACGATCAACAATGAATTCTCTAACTTAATTGTAATATCTCCCTTCATTAACAAATAATTATTAATATATATATATTATTCAAATTAACTTTAACTAGATTTAGCGAAACAAATGTTCTATATAATCCATGGAATGAGTATAAATCAAATGAAATAATGACTAATGAGAGTTTTTAATATAACTTTGAAAGGCTAAATAGACCTTTTAGGGCTTGTTAAGTGCATTATCTTTAGTTACATTATCTTTTTTTTTTATATATATTCACTTCATTAATTTAATTAATTTAGAAGTATTTATATTAATCATAAGACGAAAGTTGTAATTATAAAAAATACTCCTTAACGGGGATGAGCCCCTTCACTGAAACTAAAATGTTAGGAATAGCCTAATAACCTAAATTATTATTCCATTTCTTATTAAAATTATTTTATTACATGATTATTGAATAATTAATGTTGTTTGTGTCTATACTTCCTTATTACAATATTAATAATAATAATGGAAAGTTTCATCATTCTAGATAGATTATTTTTTTCTAATGTTTATTAATAACTTCTAGCAGCCCTTTTTTTTTAGAACTATATATATATTCATAGCTAATTAAATTTTTGTTAATGTAAACGTATTTGCTGTTAAGAAATGACATTATAATAATAATATAATATATTTAGAATATATGATGATAATAATAGTATATATTATTGAAAATATATAATTAAATTAGTTCAAAGTAGATGAGCACTATAGTAATTATATATTCTTTTATACTGTTTTTCATATCGTTATTTGTTTTTTCCCATAATGGATTTCGAGATATTTCTAGATAAGTTAAGATATAGAACCGTTTTGTATATTAATTTATTTAAAGATCTAATATTCATTATATATATATAACCAACTTGTATATATAAATATACGATATATCATTTAAAGTACAAAAAATTTGACATAATCATTTTTTCTAATACATATATAAGATAACATTGATCATTACTTTATAATTGTGTGCCTTCTAGAGAGTTTGAGGTATGTGTGTTTTTTCATTCAGATATCAATTTAATTAAACTAAGGTTAGAGTTTATGCTCTTAAATTAGAAATTGATAAATTTCAAGTAAAAAAAAAATTTGAAATGCGAAGGTTGAAACACCTGATGTTGAGGCAATATAAGTTAACACTAATGATTAATTTGTTAGTAATTTTTGCTCATTTTATTTTCAACTTTATATTGAAATCGGAAGCTGGCTAAAAGCCGAAAATCTTAATCCTTGTTTTCGCCTGTATGTTCAAAGTATAGTAGGGCCCTAAATATACCATATTCTAACTCTATATTTAGGTAGCCAGTATTGGGGACCTATATTAGTATTTCACTCTTATTACTTCTCACTACAAAATTCTAATTAAGACGTGGTAGGGACGCTGGTTCCCATCAATCAACTGAAGAAAATCTTAGGAAACTTTCCTCTTTTCAAAAACAAAAAACAGTCAAGGAAACTATCCTTCCTCTAATTAAATTAAAAATTAGAAAAAAAGTTTTCATAAACTGACATAATAGCTTCCAAAAAGTATAGTGTATTTTAAAAATCTAGAAAAAATAGATCGTATTGAGGAAAAAAAGTCTTGCTTTATCTTGAATTAATTCATACAACCTAAAGAAAATTATAGTTTTTAAAAGTTAAAAACGTGAAGCGTAACTTCCTTTTATAAAAATTGAATCAAAAATACAAGATGAAAAATTTAAGATAAGTGACAGAGCCTGATATGAAATCCTAATTTTTTATGTGTCACTTATAATTTAATTATGTTAACATGTGAGTGATATACTAATTAATTCACCTATATATTAAAATGATTTGATAAAAATGGAAAAAAGAATGGAGTAGGATAAAGACTTACGTTTTAATCTAAGGCCGTAGGGGCACTATCGTGTCCTAAAATAAAAGTGATAGATACTTTAAGATACACTTGAAAAATTTATCTTTATAAAATGGAATATGACCTTCTTCAAGATTTAACAAACTATTGAAAAACCATAGATAAGATTGAAAAATGAAAATCTTAAGTACTAAATATGTGATGGATTTAGCTTATTTGACTATAATGCCAGTGTTTTTGTAAAATAAAACATAGCTTTAATTAATGTCGAAAGACTTAATAAATTAGAATTAACATTGCTAATTTACTGCAAATTAGCAGTTGTAATGCAAGATATAGTTAAGGCAAATTAAATAAGATATGGAAAAGAGAGAGGATAACATTAGAGGATGCAAGCGTGATGGTAACAATATAACATATAACAATAATAATAACAATAAGCAATAATATACTTATAATTACAAATTACACACATAAAATTTGTAAAATTCCTCGTTTACATTT
>JABUQX010001913.1:2500-7500 GCA_015478945.1 Trachelipus rathkii | reverse complement strand
GTCGGCTGTTTACCTCACTTTCTTGAGATTTGAATTTTCTTGTAGCTTTCTTGTTAGTGAGTCAAGAGGATTGAGCAAGCGAGAGAGAAGTGAGTCTGAGTGAGTGAGTAAGTATCTCAATAAGGAAGGGAAGCCTTTATATACAATTTTCTTTGTACTTATGTTAAAATTCTGCTTGCATAAATATTGGCATAAATACAAACGTAAATACAATTTTTCAACTTTTACAAATAATTATAATTTAGGATGAAATATTAATATATATATATATATATATTATATATATTTTATATATATATATATATATATATATTCATATATATATATATATATATATATATATATACTATATATATATATATATATATACGTTGTGTTTAATGTTTATATATGTTTATACTAAGTATATTATATATATATATGCCGCTACAGTGGCGCGATAGGTAGAGGCGACAGAGTCCCGCATGGCAAAGGCCCGGTTTCGATCCCTATCCTGAATCCTAGTAGAAATTAACTTAAGAGAAAGTTCTTCTAGAATAGGGCATGGCCTTGTAGGTGTGAATTTTTTATTATATTATTGTATTATTATTATTATTATTATATTAATTTTATTATATATTATATTATTATAATTAATTCACTATATCTAGTATATATATATACTATATATATAACTATATACTATATATATATATAACTATATATATATATATTATAATATATATATATATATATACTACTATACTTATATAAATATAAATATACTATATATATATAATATATATAATTATAAATATATAATATATATAGATATATATATATATATACCCTCTATATATTATATATATAATTATATATATATATCATGACACTAATATATATATATATATATATACCTGTATAGGTATATATATAATATATTATACTATATTATATATTACATATAATGTAACCTATATATATCATATATATATATATCTATACTACTCTACTATATATCACTATATATATATATATATATATATAACACTATATATATATATTTATATATATATACTATATCCATTTATAATTATATATACGTATATAGTATATATAATCTATTACATACTACACTAACTAATAGTATATATATATATAGTATACTAATATATATATATCAGTTGGCGTACCTTAGAAAATATCGTTGCCCCTTTATATATACTTACTACTATATATAATATTATATATATATACTATATATACTCATATATTATATACTATATATACTTTATCATAATATATATACTATATAATAATCTACTATATATATATATAGTATATTATTAATATATACTATAGAGTATTACTATATATACTATATCAGTGGCGTACTTGAACGGATTATCACACTTGGGCTAGGCAGCTATAGTATATATATATCATTATTATAATATAATATATATATAATATATTATATATATAGTATATATATTATATATATATATATTATATATATATATATATCTAGGACTAATCTATATATATATGGCACCTATTTATATATATATCACTATATATATATAATAATATATATATATAAATATATAGGTGATACTATTACTATATATATATCATATATATGATATATATATATATATAATATCGTATATAGGCCCCCTATATATATATATATATATATATACTATACTATATATATATATATATATAATTATATATACTTATATACTATCTATATAGTATATATAGTACTGTATCACTATATATATATATATACTGTATATACTATATATATATACTATATATATATATATACTATATATATATATATATATATATATAATATACTCATATAATAATAATACATAATATATAATATATATATATATATATATATATACTATATAATATATATAATATATTATATAATATACGTATATAATAATTATATACATATATAATACTATATATTACTATATATATATATATACTATATATATATATATATATAATATATATATATACTCTATATATATATATTATATATATATACTATATTATATATATATATATTATATACTATAATATATATAAATATATATATATATATAATATATATACTAATAATATATATATATACTCATATACTATATATATATATTATATATATATATATATATATATATATATATTACTATATAATATATACTACTATATACTAAAACTACTATCATATTATATATATATATATATATATATATACTATATACTATTATATATTCAGGGGTTTAAAACTGTTGTTTAATAAATCAGGTTTAAATCTTCGGAAATAATAAAATTGGCTTAAACATCATTTATTTGCTTACAAGTTTCCCCTCTGACATACACACAACAGTTTACTCTCTCTCTCTCTCTCTCTCTCTCTCTCTCTCTCTCTCTCTCTTTCTCCTTTTTTTCTCTCTCTTCTTTTTTTCTCTCTCTCTCTTTTATTTCGATTTTCCCTCTTTACTTGGTTATCCTGGTCTTTTGTATCTTTTTCTCTTTTTCTCTCTTTTCTCATTCTTTCTGTGCCTGTTAATATCTTTGTATTTATTTCTGCCCATTTTCTCTATTTCTTAATTATTTCTCTTTATTTTTAATTGATCTCTCTGTTTATAATCTCTTTCTATTATTATTATTATTATTATTATTATTATTATTATCTCATTATTAAATTATTATTATTATAATTATTCTCATTATTATTATTAATATTATATTATTATTATTTATTTTATTATTTTTTTTATATTATTTTTTATTATTTTTAATTATTTAACATGTTTATTATTATTATTATTATTATTATTATATTATTATTTTATTACTCTATTATTATTATATATTTATTATTATCTATCTTTTTTAAATTAGTATTATTATTATTATTATTATTATTATTATTATTATTATTATTCTACTTTTTATTCTTTCTTCAAGCAATCTGTCTGTATATGCCTATTCCTATCTCTGTCATTTCCTTTCTTCCTCTCTCCCTCTCTCCCGTTTCTCTCTCCCTCTTTCTGTCCGTCTATCTGCGCGTCCCTCACCCCCCAATTTTGCTCCAATGTCAAGGGGTCTTGCAGTTCGCAACGCGTGGAAAGACGATTAGAGGATTAGGACCAGAAAATCGAACTCGGACATGAATTTTCTTGACGTTTATTCGTTCAATGACGCAACGCACGTCCTATTATATTGGCTCAAGACAATAAACTCTTTAATATACTGTGGATGTTTGCCTTATATGTGCATATGCATATTTGACACAAACACAAACACACACACAAACAAACACACACACACTCCTACACACACACACCTTCACACTACACACACACACACACACACACCACACACATATATATAATAATTATATATATATCACTATATATATATATATAGCTCATATATATATATATCTATATATATATATATATATATATAGTATATATATATAATATATTACTATATATTCATATATATATACATATATTATATAATATATTATATTACTATATATATATATACAGTACTGGCAAAATTATTATGGATTTTTTAAAAAATTCTGCTTTTTTTTGAAAATAAAAAGGTTATGAAATTTTAATTAATCTTCACTTTTTTTGAATTTATTTTAATACATCAGGACAATATATTAATATTTTAGTACTTGGTTTGGGCACCTTTGGCACCCGCAAGTGCTTTAACGCGACTGGGCATGCCAGCAATTGAAGTTCTGCACAAATTTCGGATTTTTTCAGCGGAATGAAACCAAACCTGAATAAGACGTTCTGTGAGTTTTACTTTGGTCGTAATTGGAACATCGTGTATTTCATCTTTCAACACGGACCACAAACTCTCAATAGAGCGTTCAATGTCAGGTGAATTTTCCAGGCCAGTGGAAGTACCTCTACGCCATTCTGTGCGAACCATCTCTTTACTGACTTCGCTGAATGACACAGGGCGGAGTCCTGTTGAAAAATCCAAGGTCTATTGCCAAACCAATCCCTTGTTTGAGGTAGTAAACGAGTTTTTAGTACATTTATATACTTATGCTGGTCTATGGTGCCTTTCAACAATCATGCAATCGACTTGGCCATGAACAGAAATGCACCCCACACCATGAATTTTCTGTGGAGAAATCTCCCTTAATCGTTTTTTTCCCAGGCATTTGGGTTTAAATTCCTCACCTGATCGCCTTCTCAAGCTCTGCACACGATCATCAAGCCCAGCAATGTTGGATTCTCATCAAAGAATACAATCTGGAGCAATATAAAAAACACCAATAGGAAAAAGTATGGAAAGCATGAGAAGATGATGCCAAGTAGTCCACAACAAGTACACGAAATTCAAATGGCCGAAACTTTAAACCATAGATGTGATAATTCAGTAATAATGATATTTTCAAGTGTCAGTTCCTCGCGATTTTACTAATAAAAATGCTCTTTTATGAGTGCATAGCAACAGAAATATGCCTGATCTGAATCAACTCCTTACCTGCTCCATTGCTCCAGAAGTCCACATGAAATAATGAGTCTGGCCCAGGCAATTTATTGCCTAAGTTTCATTTCAAAGTTAGTCTAGGCTTTCTTTCTTGGACGATAGGCTTTTAATCTAGCATCTAATAACCTCCTATTGGCGGTTCTCTAGAAATAATAATCCCCTCTGCTGATAGAGCATTGGAAAGCTTCCTACATGATAGTCTTCTATTTTTCAGAGCCATTTGAACTATTTTTTTGTCCTCCCTGGGTGTTGTTTTTCTTTTCTTTCCACATCATTTGCCAACCCTATTTGAGCTCCAACTGTGACCGTATTTCAATTTCTTCTTAATATTACTAACTGTTTGAGTTGAAACCCAAAGTTTTGCTGCTATTTCTTTCTGTTTTAAGTTGCTCACTTGCAATAACACATTAATTTGGTCCGACTTTCCGTGGACTCAAAACTGCACCCTACCTTTAACCACA
>JABUQX010001912.1:37500-40938 GCA_015478945.1 Trachelipus rathkii | reverse complement strand
AGAGATAGATAGATAGATAGATAGATAGATAGATAGATAGATAGATAGATAGATAGATAGATAGATAGATAGATAGATAGATAGATAGATAGATAGATATATAGATAAATAGGTAGATTATATAGATAGATAGATAGATAGATAGATAGATAGATAGATAGATAGATAGATAGATAGATAGATAGATAGATAGATATATAGATAGATATATAGATAGATAGATTGATAGATAGATAGATAGATAGATGTAATGATAAATATAGAATATGCTCAATGCAGAAAGAGTGGCATTGAGAAAGAGAGTGAGGGGGGGGGGAGGAGGTGATCAATGATAATATACTGAACTGAGATGGGAGGGTTTGTGGGGGTAAAAGCTTGGGGGAAGAAATCGGAAGTAGGAGAAGTTGTAGGTGGATTTGAATGAAATAGCGACCGAGCGATTTAGTGCGTGCAGCAAGCGTAGATTTATTTCATAATCCTTCGTTCGTGATTCACTTGTTAGTGTCACGCTATCAAGAAGAAATTCCATGAATAAAAATTTGCTGTTTGTTACTTTTAATTTTATATATTATTTAAATAAAAGTTTATTCATTCATTAAGGAATTTAAAATATTGAGGAATTTATTAGTAATTTCTTTGTAACAAATGTTGATATTTTCTTTTTTTATTTTTGCTTTCAAAATATTGTTCACATCTAACAAATATGAGATCATCTTCTTCCTGAAAGATACGTTCAAAAAATCAACATCCGGGTTCTCTCTCTTACATTCATTTTATATCATTCTTGCTCTCTATTCTCTCTTCATCCTTCACAAATTTTATATATATATATATATATATATATATATATATATATATATATATATATATATATATTTATATATATATATATATATATATATATATATATATATATATATATATATATATATATATATATATATATATATATATATATATATATATATATATATATATATATATATATATACGTGTGTGTGTGTGTGTGTGTGTGTGTGTGTGTGTGTGTGTGTGTGTGTGTAGGTGTGTGTGCGTGTGTGTTTGTTTTTTTATTTCGAGACCTATAGAGGAATTGCTGCTCAATGACACTTTATCTGTATTAACCATAGCAATCCCATCTTCCAATATTACACCGCATATTATACATATTATATTATTATTATTAAATTATATATATATTATTTATTGTTATTATTATTATTATTATTATTATTATTATTATTATTAATATTATTGTCTATTACAAGATTGATTTTGTACCAGTTTTCTACTATATATATATATGGCTATTACAAGATTGATTTTGTATATTATTATTATTCTAATCTTCTTATTATTATTATTATAATACTGTATAGACTGATTTCCTTACGATAAAGTTTTATTATTATTAATATAAAGAATTATATATATATATTATGTTATTATATCTTACTATACAAACATATTTTTTCACCTTATATTATTATTATTATACATACATACACACATACATATACATACATATATACATTATATACATCGATATACATACATAGTATATTATTATTATTATTATTATTATTATTATTATTATATTATTATTATATATATTATTATTATTATTATTATTATTATTATATTATTATTATTATTATTATTATTATTATTATTACAAATTATATAACATATATATATATATATTATTATATATTATATTATTATATATATATATATATATATTACATATATATATTATATTATTATTATTATTATTATTATTATTATTATTATTATTATTATTATTATTATATTATACATACATATTATTACATAAACATTATTATTTCCACATTGTCAATATTATTATTATTATTATTACATATTATATACATTATTATTATTATTATATTACATTATTATTATTACATATATTACATTTATTATTACATATTATTATACATTACATAAACATACATACATACATATATACATACATATATTATATATACATATATATATATTATTACACATATTATTATTATTATTATTACAAACATATTATTATTATTATTATTATTATTATTATTATTATTATTATTATTATTATTATTATTATTATTATTATTATTATTATTTTTATTATTATTATTATTATTATTAAATTACTTATAAATATATATTATTACATATTATATTTTCTTATACATATATATTATTATTATTATTAAGTTATTATTATTATTATATTATTATTATATATTACATATATATATATATTATATTATATATTATTACATATATATTATTATTATTATTAAACATACTGATTATTATTATATTATTATTATTGCATATTATATCTATATTATATTATTATCTCTCATATAAATATATTTTTATTATATATATATTTTATTTTCTTCATTACTTTTATAGTTTTTTTTAACTAGTTATTTATTCTACATTTAATATATATATATATATATATATATATATATATATATATAAGGGGCGGACTCGTCGTACAATTTATAGGTGGTTGCATCTGACATTTCACACACAACAATTATATATATATATATATATATATATATATATATATATATATATATATATATATATATATATATATATATATATATATATATATATATATATATATATATATATATATATATATATATATATATATATATATATATATATATATATGGTGAAATCCAGTTTAAAACCACAAATATCTCAATCCATATCTCAAAAACTACAATAGCTACAGGGAAAAGAAATACATTGTTGGAATCCTGGTAAAATTTTAGTGCGAAAAAAAAAAAAAAATATATATCAAAAACTACAATAGCTACAGCGAAAAGGAATACATTTTTGGAATCCTGGTAAAATTTTAGTTCGGAAAATGTAAAAAAAAAATTATTGTTAATAATTATAGTAATATGAGGAGAAAGCCTATTTAAGACCTTTTATACGTTACTCGTTAAAATAAATAGACTTTCTAGTATAGTTAAGTTTTTTTTTAACTAAAGAATACCCCAAGGGTATACCGCACCGATGGCAGGAGTCGGGGTCTCTCGGCCTTCCGGGGAACTACGGGGTAGGACTATTTCCCCCCCTCCGGGGAGGGTCTCCGGAACCCCCGCTCTTTTATATATCATATTCATATTATTATTATTATTATTATTATTATTATTATTATTATTATTATTATTATTATTATTATTATTATTATTATTATTATTATTATTATTATTATTATTATTATTATTATTATTATTATTATTATTATTATTATATTGTTATTAATATTATTATTATTACATATACATATATATATTATTATATATATATATATATTATTATTATTATTATATTATTATTATTATTACATATTATTATTATTATATATATACATATTATACAGAT